>CAKKLC010000365.1:35766-54139 GCA_918559645.1 Ceratonova shasta | reverse complement strand
CGTGAATCATTCAGTTAATTTTGTTAACCCCGAAACAGGAGCGCACACCCAGTATGTAGAATCATATTGGAATAAACAAAAACTATGAATAAAGAAAATGATGATGGAGAAGGTAACTTACTTGAAGACTATCTCGCTTGCTTTATGTGGTGGGACAATATATGCCTAAAAAATTTAACAAGGTGATCGATTTAGTGAGGAAACTTTATTAATAAATTGAGTTTAAGTTACATATAGTTGTCTTTTAGATTATTTATCACGTATTTTTACATTTTTTTTACAATATTTACTTATCTAATAGTGAGGGGAAAAATTACTTTAGGTCAAATTTTTGTTATGTTTTAATCATAATTTTATATATTTTTATTATTAAATGAAAACAATTAACTAATGGATTTTTAAGTTAAAAATAAAAATTATTAAATAATGAATTTTTAAGTTAAAAACACAAATTTTAAGTTAAAAATACAAAATTTATTCTTGTTTTATTAAGTTATTATCAGATATTTAAAGCTATAAAATTTTAGATTGATAATGATTTTCAAATACCATATTTATATGTGATATTCATCCCATTCCATCTCAACTTAGATCATAAAATATATTTCATTATTAAATTTATGATATTATATATATATTTTATTATTTAACTTATTAAATCTATTATACAAATTTTTTGGGTGGTGTTACTAAAATTTTTATCAAATACAAGAATGAACCTTAAATAATAAATATCTTAAAAATTTATTAATTTTATAAAAATACTAAAATTTCATTATTTGTTAAATCAAAATTTAAAAATTCCTATTGTGGATCAATAAAAAAAATGTATCATAAGAAACGTTCTATTTTATATTTCAATTACGCTAAATTAGTTTAATATAACCTAATTGATAAGAAAAAAATATTGTGATGTAAATAAGACCATATATTACATAAAAAGTTAAGAATTTATTTATAATTGTAATGTTGGATTATATAATCTTTATTCTCATCAGGGTCTAAAAAACAATTTTTTATCCCTTCTGAAGATTTTATAACAATAATCACGTTTTAAACTTTTATTTATCACTTAAACCATCTCATTTTAATATTAATAAGAATCACTTTGTAACCTTATTATCGATTATATTAATATATTCTATGACATTCTTAACTTAGTATAAACTTTATGTCCGTATTTAATTTCAAAAACATTAATATAAGAACTATACAGGACCATAATTATAAAATACTCATAATTTCAAAAAAGAATTAAAAATGTTTTAATAATTACTTATTGATATCTTAATATATTATTTCTAATTACCTATCATTACATATACATTTTCAAAAGGTTTTTAATTATTTATTGTTGTTAAAGTTTATTTTTTCCTAACATTTAAAAAAATATACTTTAAAATTTAAATTCTTCAAATTTAATCATAGAATAAATCATCAATTTATAAAAATAACACAATAAAACAAAGGGAATATGAATTTCTAATTATATCTAATAATGAATATGTAACAAAAATTTAAATCTAAAAATATTGTAATAAGATATAAATGATATTTTATTTTAGTAAAAGTTGACTATGTAAAAATTATCAATTAATTTACAAATTTATTAAAAGTCATAAATATTAAGCTAGAAGTAGATAAAAATTATCCTGAAATATTTTTTGTTGTTAAAAAAAATGTTTCAAAATCATTTTGATATCATTTTTTTTGCAATAAATTATAAGCGTTTTGATAATTTTATACCGTAAGTTTATAATTTAAAAATTATTATAGTCATCAACTTCATTAAAATAATTTATTATTTTATGAATATTTTTTATTAAAATTGAAATCTTATATACTGTGATTTATATTTGTTTTAAAAAAATACTCAAATAAAATATTAAGTTGATTTAAAACATTTTTAATATAAAACACATATTGGAAAAACTCGAAAAAATGTCGGAAACAATATTTTATTAAATAAATATTTTAAATACTTGTATGTACATCTTTTTCTTTTGATATCAAATAAATATTTTCATAATTAATTTAATTGTTAATGTTTAAATATAATAACTTTATGCCAAAAAGAATTGATTAATAAATAATTTACATTCCAAAGTATATTTATTACTACATGAATTAAAAATTAAAGTTTTAAAAGAAATTCATCAGAATTTTTCTAATTAATAAAATTCCTTCAAAAAGATTATTTTGATATTATATAACTAAATTAATTAAAAAAAACATCTTATTTTTATCTAAAACTATTTATTTTTCAGATTTTTAATTTAATCAATCCTAAAAATTTTTAATTAATTTATCCAATCTAATTATAATATTTATTAAAAATTTTAACTGCATTTTGAATTTTTAAAGTTGTATATAATTCTTCTTTAGTTGTGTAAATGTTACAAAAAAATCCTTATTGGTATTTATAAATACTTTAATTTACCTCATAATATTATTTTTTTATGTAAAAATGTAATAAAATTGTATTTTTAGTTCTTTCTAATACACTGATAGAATCAATACCAGAAAATTTCAAAACAAACTTTATTAATTTAAAACATTTAATAATATTTTTATTATGATTTTTAATGATATGATAAGTTGCATTAAATATTTCTTAAATAAACAATAATATTTTTTAAAGTCTTAAGACTATTGGAAAATTTTTAATCATCTTTCCTTAAAATTATAACTAAAAGAATATTATTTTCTTGTACATCAATTCTTTTTAAGTTTACTTTGTTGACTAAAAATGTATTAGATATTTTAATAAATTAAATAATAATATAATTTTAAAAAATTAATTAAATAAATAACAATTCTTTTATATTAAAAAGCTTTAAATATATTTTTATGGTGAATAAACCTGTTTAAATTAAAAATTTTTGAAATTTATTATTATACTTAATAACCATATTTTGTTATAAAATTTGGTTAGTAAGTATATTATTATTAATGACCTTATTAGATTATAAAAAAAAATCCATTAAGTACATTAATATTATTATCAATTGCAATATTTTTAAATCAAAAAATTACTAACAATACCATATAAAATAACTAAATTTAATTATAAAAATAATCGTTAAGTATACTATTATAAAAAATAAACATATTTTGATATGAAAACATATTTTAAAAAAATCTTATTTTAATATAAAAAATTATTAATTATACTTTTTATGTCAAATAATAATATTTCATAATTAAAAGTTTATTAATTATATTATTATAATCAAAAACCATATATTTATAAAAAAATTTTATTAAATTATTATATAAAAAAATATTTAAGTTTATGATTATAAAAAATAACCATACTTTGATATAAAAATATATTAACTATATTATTATAATAAAAAATCATACTTTAAGATAAAAATTATTAATTATATTATATTATTAAATTAATTAATTATATTTTTATATTAGGAATTTTTCAAATAGATCATTATGATTAATAACCATAATTTTATATTCAACATTTATAAAATATTTATTTAAGTAAATAATCAAATTTCATTATTGAATATATTATTATATTAAATAACTATTCTTTAATATAAAAAAGTTATTAAATATATAAATAATCTTAAAATACCATAGTAGGTTATAAATAAATTTATTTTGTTTATTTTTTTAAAAAATAATCGATTTTTTAAATATAAAAAAATTAACTTAAAATGTTATTATATTTAATAAAAATATTTTATTATTAAAAAATATTGATCATATTATTATCAACAATAACCATATTTTTAATAAAAACATTTTTTCATTGTATTCAATTATTATATTAAATAAAAATATTTTATTATAAAAAAATATTGATCATATTATTATCAACAATAACCATATTTTTAATAAAAACATTTTTTCATTGTATTCAATTATTATATTAAATAAAAATATTTTATTATAAAAAAATATTGATTATATTATTATCAACAATAACCTTATTTTTATATTAAAAACATTTTTTTAATTGTATTCGATTATTATATTAAATAACAATATTTTATCATAAAAAAATATTGATTATATTATTATCAACAATAGCCTTATTTTTATATTAAAAACATTTTTTAATTGTATTCGATTATTATATTAAATAACAATATTTTAATATAAAACATTAATTAAATATATAATTGAAGTAAAAATCATGTATTAATAAAAAAAATTGGAGCTAATGCGTTTTTAATTATTTTTTTACGCTTATGAGAGAACATTTTAATAGAAATGAAATATAAACACTTCTTAATGGTAGTATTTTAAACGTTATTGAGTATTTTGAAAAACAAAAAATACTTTAAAGAGTTCATTTATGTTCAAAATGTAAAGCAGTCTCTTCTTTTGTTAAATATAATCGAAATAAAGGTAATTATGCATTTAGATGCATGAAAAAAAATTGTTTAGATTACAAAAAATATTTTTTAAAAAAATTAGGCACATTTTTGAAAGTTATCGTTTTTGCTTAAAATCAGGTTTAAACTATTATGGAAGTGGTGTTCGAGCTTAAAAAGTGTTGATATCATGAGTGAAATAAACGTCGAATCAAATACATTGATTGATTTTCTTAATGTTTTGAGACTTCTTTGTCTCACTTATTTCGAAAAATATCCAATAACATTAAAAGGTCCGGGTATTGTTGAATACGCTGATGAAAGCATGTTTAGGACACAAGCCAAAACATCATCGCGGACGTGCAAATGAATATGAAATATGGGTTCTCAGGTTCACAGATACTAGTTTTGCACCTTCAAAAATTTATTAAAAGATTATTGAAAACGGTTCTGCCACAATGCTTTTGCCAATAATACGTTAAGTTTGCCGAGTTGGTTCCATAATTCATATGGATCAGTGGCACAGAAAATTATATTTGCGATAGAAATTACATGCATGAGACAATCAAATATTCAATATTTTTAATTGACGCAATAAAATTGGTTTACACACAAAATATTGAGAGTTAATGAGTTAAGATTAAAAACATAATCAAAATGCGAAACGGTATACTTGGTGAAAAACTCAAGATTTTTCAAAAGAATGGATGTAGAAAATCAATGTTATCCGTAATAATTAGAATGAATAAATCAATTTAGTGAAAATTTTTTTTTTTTTATTTATATATTTATTTTTATGTTTATTTATATTTTTGTTATATTTTAATCATAATATATTGGGAAAAAACTCACTAGCTTCAAAAAAGTTATTATATATTTATTATAATAAACAATAATATTTCAAATGTATAAAATTATTAATTATATTGGAGTTAATAACCATATTTTAATACAAAAATTTGTTAAAGATATTATTAAAATATATAAACATGTTATTATATTAAAAATCTAATAATATTAAATAACTATATTTTTATTTTAAAAATTTATTATATTGATAAGATTATATATTAAAATAAAATTTTATTAAATATATTATTATAATCAACACTAATATTTAAATATAGATTATTTATATAGAAAAAAAAAACCATATTTTAATATTAAAAATGTATTAAAAATAATATTATATTAAATGAAACTATTTGTATATTAAATATTCATTAAAAATATTATTATAATAAATGTACATATTTAAATATTAAAAATTTATTAATTATATTATAATATTAAATGAAACTATTTTAATATTAAAAATTTATTAATTATATTATAATAGTAATGAAACTGTTTTAATAAGTTAATTAAATTATTATATTAAATAAACCTATTTTTATGTTTAAAATTTATTAAATGTATTATTATATTAAATAAAACTATTTTTTTATTCAGAATTTATTAAATAAAATATAACTTTTTATTTTAAAAATTTAATAAATATATTATTATAATAAATGAACCTATTTTTATATTAAATGAGCCTATTTTAATAATAAAAATTTATTAATTATATTATAATATTAAATGAAACTATTTTAATATATTCAATAAATTATTATAGTAAATGAACCTATTTTAATATTCAAAATTTATTAATTATATTAATGTATTTAATAAACCGATTTATATATTAAAAATCCATTAAATATATTAGTATATTAAATTAAACTATTTTAATATTTAATATTTAAAATGTATTTAATATATAATTATATTAAATGAAACTATTTTTATGTTTTAAATTTATTAAATTAAATATAACTTTTTATTTTAAAAATTTAATAAATATATTATTATAATAAATGAACCTATTTTAATATTAAAAATTTATTAATTATATTATAATATTAATTGAAACTATTTTAATACATTTAATAAATTATTATAGTAAATAAACCTATTTTAATATTAAAAATTTATTAATTATATAATTATATTAAATGAACCAATTTTTATATTTAAAAACCCATTAAATAAATTATTATATTAAATTAAACTATTTTAATATTAAATATTTAAAATGTATTAAATATCTAATTATATATAATGAAACTATTTTTATATTAAAAATTTATTAAATATTTATTATAATAAATGAAAATATTTTTAATTAAAAATTTATTAAATATATTATTAAATTAAATTTAACTTTTTTTTTTAAATTTAATAAATATATTATTATAATAAATGAACCTATTTAAATATTAAAAATTTATTAATTATATTATAATATTAATTGAAACTATTTTAATATATTAAATATATAGGGTTTTTCGATCTGTTTCACTATGGTTGCAATCAATTTCATAAAAATGTAACTTTCAACATAAAAGATAAAAACATTGTTAAATAGTAAAAATAAATTATGTTTAATAAACTATTCAAGTATTTCCCGACCCGATTATAATCTTTGCAAATAGCTTAACATTTTCCTATAATAAAAACTTCAGATTTCAGGTGTAATTTCATTAAATGTTTCTGTAATTAATCTTCTTAACTGAAGTTCTGTCTGAGCATTTCCACTGATCACACCAGTTTTCTAAACTGAAAATAAATTTTCAATTGGATTTAAGAAAGGAGAATATGGCGTAAGATACTTCTTTCGAAGTGAAGAAACTTTATCAGCATCCTCCCAACCCTCTTTAATTATGGATTCTTGCATTATCCATTATAGAAACAGGAGAATTGATTGCCTTGCTTTGACAAACATCATTGTTTCAAGCAAGCATTGTTTGAAATCTTCACCATTTACTGCTCTTTCATGAATTTTATGGTAAATTATATAATATTTATTCATAGCTGCAACCACCAATTATTTCTACTTCGTACAGCTGCTACAGTAAAATAGGCTGATTCTGCACTAACCTGTCTTCCTGGACTTGGTCGAGTAACGACAGCAAACCCAACTTCGTCAAGAAAAACAAATATCTTGTAATCATTATCGATTTTCAATGCTCGATAACTGACCGAATACTCAGTTCAAAGTTTAATTTTTCTCTAACATTTTCTTCTCTCTGCAACTAAAGAAATACACTTTAAGGTGTAGTGGGATCGGTCTAATCCACTATTTACAGTGCCCGAAGAAACATTAAGATTAAATGTTGTCTGAAAACAATCCACTATCTCATTTAATTTCTTAGTGCACTCTTAATGTATATAGGCAACCAAACCTCTATAACTTATGAAGATAATTTTGACAGCCTGTCACCGCCCTTTCTTTTGACAGGACATCACTAGTTATTAAATTGTTTTTCACAATACTATTAACGGTCTGAAAGTCCTTTTCGTAAATTCAAGCGATTGATGATACTGAATGTCCTTCAAGTGTCTTTGAAACAATTCTCTGCATATCTTTATTAGAAACAATTAAGTATTTTTTCAGGGCATGCTGATTTTTTGTCAGACGCACCTCTCTCTGTTCTATTAAAACCAACTCTAGAGATTCCATTTTCACCACTGAAGCTGAATCTAAAAAATCGTTTGGTAAAATGTTCCTTTCCTCTGGGAAAGCACTTTTATGTTCTGCTATATTGCTTTCATTCTCTAAAGCTTTCTTCATGGGATTTAATAGTGTAACAAATTTAAATTAACGAGATTTAAGATTTTTTAAAAATTCTGCAATTGATTACAAAATTCTTTTTATATTTTGACCAATTTAAATTATGTTTAACAATTATAAAACTTATTGCAACAATAATGAAATTGATTGCAATAATTATGAAATTGTTTGCAAAAATTATGAAATACATTGAAAACCCCTATATTATTAGATTCAATGAACCTATTTTAATAATAAAAATTTATTAATTAAATTTTAATATTAAATAAAGTTATTTTAATATTAAAAATTTATTAAATATATAATTATATTAAATGAACCTATTTTAATATTAAAAATTTATTTATTAATTTTATTATAATATTAAATGAACTTTTTTTAATAATAAAAATTTATTAACAAATTATAATATTAAATGAAGCTATATTTAAATTAAAAAATTATTAATATTATTATTATTATATTAAATAAAACTATTTTTGGTTATGGTATACTTTGGGGGTATAAATAATAAATAAATAATTTAAAAGAGAAAAAAAACCTAAATTAATAATTAAATAATTACAAGTTAAGATCACCAGATTTCAAATACATAATAAAAAATTGAAAAATTGAAATTAATATATATATATATATATCTGGTAGACTGCTTTAAACCAATTTATTTAATCCGTATCGAATCTGTAAATTAAATAAAGCCTGTAAACATTAAGTGCTGTTTCTTGAATTGTATAACCTGTAAAACATAAACTTTTTGAGATAAGTGGAGATGTTTTCTAAATTTGCAGAGTCAAAGATTTTTCTTTTGAGCGTTCCCCACAATCTTTAAATGGCATTAGTATGTATTTCCGGATTCTGTGAGTCTACAAAGCCTTCGGTATGGTTAACAAAAAAATGTAAATATCCTAATGAACTTAGTACAAGGTATCCTCTCCATCCATCTGTTATTACTCTAGTGTCGATTTCTACATTTCTTAACATAAATTCATTGATCACATTACTATTTTTCCGGCGTGAAACGAAAAAAGCACACTCTTTTGTTCATGGCTTAATGCACCCATGACCCATATTGACTGCTTTTCAAGACCCCAGCCATGCATATATTTGTGCGTTTAAAATTTGGATTCATCTACTTCTACAGTCTATCCGCAGCCTCCTTTTTTTGTGAAAATTTAATTTCCTGTAAGATTCCCATATCTTGCTCCTAAATTTCTTAAAGTCTGAAATTGCAGTTTTGTTTGAAATTTTAAGATTTTAAGTTACTTAAAGGAGCGTTTTATCTTCAACAAAACAGGCGTAAAGACACAAAATTTTTGAGATTGGCAAGAGTGTCTCATAAAAGACCGTTTCGGTAAATAAACTTTTTTTAAATTTACATCCTTTAGAACATCTAAACTAACCTTTAGTGTGATGTCTTATTTTTAAATGTTCTAAAAAAGTTTATCCTACCCGTAAATCACAAAAAAGAGGTGTTGTATTGATTAGTTCAATTCTAGTGCAAGATTAGAACTTGATTCTATTGCAACTGTTTTTTCTAAAACTTCAAACACCGTATACATTTCTTTAAATGGCAGTGAGTTTTTTTAAATTATATATATATACATATTAATTTTAATTATTTAATAATTTATTTAAAATATGGTTATCTTCACTTGTGATTATTTATTTATTAATTTAGATATTTTTTATATTTTAATTTATTATTTATACCATTAAAAGTATACCTTTACCCTATTTTATATTAAAAATTTATTAAATATATTATTTATTAAAATAAGCTATATTTAAATTAAAAAAATTAATAATTAAATTTTTAATATTAAATGAAACTATTTTTATAATTAGAATTTATTAAATATTTTATTACAGTTAATTAAGCTATATTTAAATTAAAAATTTATAAAATATATAATTATAACAAATGAAAATATTTTTTATAAAAAAAATGTATTAAATATATAATTATAGCAAATGTTACTATTTTTTATTTAAAAATGTATTATTATATTAAATAAACCTATTTTATTATTAAAAATTTATTAATTATATAATTATATTAAATGAAACTATTTTTATATTTAAAATTTATTAAATGTATTATTACATTAAATCAAGCAAATTATTTAATAAAAATCCATTAATTATATAATTATATTAAATGAACCTATTTTGATATTAAAAATTTATTAAATATATAATTATAATAAATGAACCAATTTCAATATTAAAAATTTATTAAATATATAATTATAACAAATGAACCTAATTTAATATATAAAAATTTATTAAATATATAATTATATTAAATAAACCTATTTTAATATTAAAAATTTATTAAATATATAATTATAACAAATGAACCTATTTTAATATTAAAAATTTATTAATTTTATAATTATATTAAATAAAACTATTTTTATATTTAAAATTTATTATACTAAATGAACCAAATTATATATTTAAAATCCATTAAATATATTATTATATTAAATGGACCTATTTTAATATTAAAAATGCATTAAATATATAATTATAACAAATGAAACTATTTTTATATTAAAAATTTATTAAATATATAATTATAACAAATGAACCTATTTTAATATAAAAATTCATTAACTATATAATTAAAACAAATGAAACTATTTTTATATTTTAAATTTATTAAATATAAAATTATATTAAATTAAACTATTTTTATATTTAAAATTTTATTAAATAAATAATTATATTAAATGAAACTATTTTTATGTTTAAAATTAATTAAATGTATTATTACATTAAATAAACGAAATTATTAATTAAAAATGCATTAAATATATAATTATAACAAATGAAACTATTTTTATATTAAGAATTTATTAAATATATAATTATAACAAATGAACCTATTTTAATATTAAAAATTCATTAACTATATAATTATAACAAATGAAACTATTTTTATATTTAAAATTCATTAACTATATAATTATAACAAATGAAACTATTTTTATATTTAAAATTTATTAAATAAAAAATTATATTAAATGAACCAAATTATATATTAAAAATCCATTAAATATATTAAATAAAAATATTTAAATATTTAATTTTTAAAATTTATTAAATATATAATTATATTAAATTAAGCTATATTTAAATTAAAAATTTGTTAAAAATATAATTATAGCAAATTAACCTATTTTAATATTAAAATTTATTTTCTAATTATATTATCATATTAAATGAACCTAATTTTATATTAAAAATTTATTATTGTAAATAAATAAATTTTATTAATTATATAAAATAAAAATATTTTAATTAAAAAAATTTATTATAAAATTTGCAAATAATTTTATAACAACTAGATATCATTTTATTTGTAATTCTACAGTGATTTATTTAAATTTAATATATCACAAATTTTATTAAAAGACGCTTTATTTTAATAACAATTATGATTACATATTTTTTTATTTTAATTAGTATTTTTAGTTTTATTTTTAGATATTATTTCATTTGGCGATTTTAAAAATTCAATAAATAATCACTTTCATAAAAAGCATAAATTAAAATTTGAAGAAAGCTTACATGATTATAATATTAACAACTTGAAATATACAGATTCTTCTACAAATTCAAACAATGAGTTTCAAACAAACTACTCTACTATATTAAAAGGTTTGTTATTTTTAAGATATTAGAACCTGATTTCCAAATTGATAACAAAACAATATACATTTTTGATAGCCGTGACGTAATTATAATATTTATAATAGGACTTTATTTGGAAACAGATTCAAGGAGTTTGTATGGTCAAAGAATTGTACAACAATAAAACAATTGATTTAATTAATCTAAGAAATTACATTTTAGAACTGCACAAAGATGATGCTTTTAAAGCAAAACAAATGATAGAAGAGCAAACCCAAGCACTATTCTCATATAAACTTAAAACACAAGCTTTGAGTGAAAGTTGCGAACGTAAATGATATTTTGTTTTTAGATCTTAAAAAAATATACATGAAATTGTATTTAGATTTAAAAATGATTGAAAAAACAATTAAATCCTTCCCAGAACTTAAATTGAAAGATAAAAGGTCAAATATTCCAAAAGAAATAATAAATCTTATTTTCAAATAAATGTTGATATTATGTGTTTTTAATGATATATAATTTTATGCATAAATAAACGTTGTAAAAATAATATTTATCACGTTATGATATTAATATAATAATTTTTATTACAAAATATATATATTTTATTGTATAGTGTAAAAAAATGTTACGAATTTTCTGTTTCAATTTAATTTTCAAAAATAATATCTATTTATTATAATTGAAACAAACTGTTATAAAATCTAGTTTCTGAAACTTTTCCAAGAAAATTTTACTATATTTTATTAAGATATCCTTATTCACGAGGATTCTTCAATATATTCAAAATTCAATTATTTAGGTGTCTATATTACTAATCAAATTATTATGAATATTATATTAAGAAAGTGTATCATCGATAATACTTGTTGTAAAGTTTAGATCAGCTAGGTTAAACAAAAATTACACATTTATTACATTCTTTTCATTGAATCTTGTTTTTGCATAATTTTTAAGATAATTTTGTTTATAAAAGTATACTTTAGATTCATTTCTGAAACTTAAATATGATATAAAAATATTATTCAAACTGGGTTAATGTCTATCAAAATTAATTTTGTTGAAATAATATTTAGGTGACTTACTTTCTATAAAAGTTTCTTAAATACTCATGTCTAAAAATACTTAATGATTTATTAAATTTTTTAATAAACTATAATGGCTTGAATAATTTATAAAGTAAAATCCAACTATATACTATTTTAATCAAAAATTTAATAAAAATTTTTTATTGGACATATATCATACTCTTAATTTAGTAAATGAAAACTTTGATGGTAATTCTAAGAAATAAATTTTTCATTTCAAATTAAAATCGAAATAAAATTATTACCGTTCTATATTGAAAATTAAACTTATCTATGAAAAAAACCCGGTTTTAAAAAAGTTGGATCTATAGCCTTTTTTTTAACCCTGGGGTAAAAAAACCTGTTAGTTTTCAAAAGTTAAATAAATTTTGATATCCAAAAAAGTTTACTAAACCTTATTTCATAATTTACCATTTTACTAAATCATATATAACATGTCATTAATTTTCTGAAGTTAAGTAAAAAAAATTTAGTTAAATATTTATAAACATTAATATGAGTTGTAAAAATAAAACCTGGAAAATATAAACACACTAAATAAATTAATATATTTATATTTTCTTGGAAAATAAAAATTATAGACATATTTAAATTATTTTTCATTATATTATTTCTTATCTTCAAGTCTGTAAATAACAAAAAATTCTACACCATTAATTATTTTAGACCTATTAAATATTGCACCAATATACAACTTTGTATAAATTTATATCATAAGAGCATCTAAACGCATACCTAACCATTAAAAATTATATGACTGTTTTAAAAGTGCAAAAATATTATTGTTTCATTTACTCTTTCATACTTTTTTGAACCACTTATAAGGTATTTTTGTAAATAAAAATTGTTACTTTCAATTGAAAACTCCTAAATGTATAAAATATAATTCTTTACTATGAATTATTTCGATTTTTTAATCAATATATAGTCCTTACTTGAAAATTATGTCTTCTTATTTAATAAACAAAATAATAATTATTATGAATTTGACATACAAATGGAATAACAAAAATTATTATGAATTTGACATACAAATTGAATAACATAAAAATTATTATGAATTTGACATACAAATGCAATAACATAAAAATTATTATGAATTTGACATACAAATGGAATAACATAATAATTATTATGAATTTGACATACAAATGGAATAACATAAAAATTATTATGAATTTGACATACAAATGGAATAACATAAAAATTATAATGAATTTGACATACAA
Source organism: Ceratonova shasta (assembly GCA_918559645.1). Taxonomy (NCBI): domain Eukaryota; kingdom Metazoa; phylum Cnidaria; class Myxozoa; order Bivalvulida; family Ceratomyxidae; genus Ceratonova; species Ceratonova shasta. The sequence continues at coordinate 40,218 of CAKKLC010000365.1, read as the reverse complement.
ATGGAATAACAAAAATTATTATGAATTTGACATACAAACGGAATAACATAAAAATTATTATGAATTCGACATACAAATGGAATAACATACAAATTATTATGAATTTGACATACAAATTGAATAACAAAAATAATTATGAATTTGACATACAAATGGAATAACAAAAATTATTATGAATTTGAGATACAAATGGAATAACATAAAAATTATTATGAATTTGACATACAAATGGAATAACATAAAAATTATAATGAATTTGACATACAAATGGAATAACAAAAATTATTATGAATTTGACATACAAATGGAATAACATAAAAATTATTATGAATTTGAGATACAAATGGAATAACATAAAAATTATTATGAATTTGACATACAAATGCAATAACAAAAATTATAATGAATTTGACATACAAATGGAATAACATAACAATTATTATGAATTTGACATACAAATGGAATAACATAACAATTATTATGAATTTGACATACAAATTGAATAACATAAAAATTATTATGAATTTGACATACAATTGGAATAACATAACAATTATTATGAATTTGACATACAAATGGAATAACATAAAAATTATTATGAATTTGACATACAAATGGAATAACATAAAAATTTTTATGAATTTGAGATACAAATGGAATAACATAAAAATTATTATGAATTTGACATACAAATGGAATAACATAAAAATTATAATGAATTTGACATACAAATGGAATAACAAAAATTATTATAAATTTGACATACAAATTGAATAACAAAAATAATTATGAATTTGACATACAAATGGAATAACAAAAATTATTATGAATTTGAGATACAAATGGAATAACATAAAAATTATTATGAATTTGACATACAAATGGAATAACATAAAAATTATAATGAATTTGACATACAAATGGAATAACAAAAATTATTATGAATTTGACATACAAATGGAATAACATAAAAATTATTATGAATTTGAGATACAAATGGAATAACATAAAAATTATTATGAATTTGACATACAAATGCAATAACAAAAATTATAATGAATTTGACATACAAATGGAATAACATAAAAATTATTATGAATTTGACATACAAATGGAATAACAAAAATTATTATGAATTTGACATACAAATGGAATAACATAACAATTATTATGAATTTGACATACAAATGGAATAACATAACAATTATTATGAATTTGACATACAAATTGAATAACATAAAAATTATTATGAATTTGACATACAAATTGAATAACATAAAAATTATTATGAATTTGACATACAATTGGAATAACAAAAATTATTATAAATTTGACATACAAATGGAATAACAAAAATTATTATAAATTTGACATACAAATGGAATAATATACAAATTATTATGAATTTGACATACAAATGGAATAACATAAAAATTATTATGAATTTGACATACAAATGCAATAACATACAAATTATTATGAATTTGACATACAAATGCAATAACATACAAATTATTATGAACTTGACATACAAATGGAATAACAAAAATTATTATGAATTTGACATACAAATGGAACAACATAATAATTATTATTAATTTGACATACAAATGGAATAACATAAAAATTATTATGAATTTGACATACAAATGGAATAACATAAAAATTATTATGAATTTGACATACAAATGGAATAACACAAAAATTATTATGAATTTGACATACAAATGGAATAACATAAAAATTATAATGAATTTGACATACAAATGGAATAACAAAAAAATTAGGTATATTCTGAATATCAAAAAAATACTTTTATTTGAATTATAGAATATTTTTAATAAAAAAATACTTTTATTTGAATTATAGAATAATTTTAATAAAAAAATGCTTTTATCTGAACTAAAAAATAATTTTAATAAAAAAATAATTTTGTTTGAATTATAGAATAATTTTAATAAAAAAAATAATTTTATTTGAATTATAGAATATTTTTAATAAAAAAATACTTTTATTTGAATTATAGAATATATTTAATAAAAAAAACTTTTTATACAAAATTATTAATAAAGGTTTTAAAGCAAAAATGATAATAGAAAGATGATGCTTTCTTTAAAATATTTATAAAAACAATTTAAGTATTATTTACAGCAGCCTCGGGAACCTTTTTTGCCTGCGGGTCAAAGTAAAAAAATATAACTATTCGGAAAACTATTTCTCTCAGTGATTATTTTAATATACTTATTAATTAAATAGCTTCAAATTCTTAAGAAAATAATTTTAATTCAAAAAGTAATTGCATAATATTTTCGAATTTTAGTATTAAAATAATAGCTTTTATTTTATTATGATCTATATTGAAAAAGATTTCTTCTTTATTAATAACTTCCCTGAAACTAAATTTGTGAGGTCAATTTAGTTCAGTCTGGTTAATATTTAGTCACCTTATGATGAATAAAAGATTCTGAAATTTGGATAGTCAAATTGCTTCTATTTTTACTTTAAATATAATTCATATGTAAATATATTTTTTTGCATTTGTATATGGATCCAAAATCAGATAAAATTGGATAGGCAATTTTTTTTAAGACGAAAAGTTTAGAGGAAGGAATGTGCACCACATCAATATCATAAAAATATTAGCTTTTGTTTTTTTCAAATCTTTTCGTAACGTTTTGAATTTATCAATCCACAACGTAATGCTTTAAAAATCAATAGTTTCTAAACTATGATTATCAATTTCAAGAAATTTAAGATATAAAAATTCTATATTTTTTTGTCTATTACATCGGGATTTATTATGAAGGTAAACATTTGGCGTTGCTTCTTAAATTTTTTTTTATCAATTTGGAATCCATTTTTAATTTTCAAAATATAACTCTTGAACATAATTTGATTGTTTTCATAAATATTATTTTTGAATGTTGATTTCTTAACAATGGTAAAATCATAAATGTTATAATTATTAAGTCAGCTTCAAATAAAAATAATGTTGAACAAAAGCTCTTTCATTCCTCGTAAATTTTCAAAATTGAATGGTCATTTCATTGGAACTAACATTAAAATCATTATAATGTTTCATAATGTCGGCTAAGAACATAAGTCTTAATAAAAGCTTGTTTATATTTGAGTTCGATGTCATTTTAACGGATTTCATCTAAAAATATTTTAATATGATCAAAGGATTGCACAAATCTTTGAATAACTTTTCCTTTACTTAACTATTGTATTATAGCGTGAAAAAACAAATATCTATGTTTAGATTCAACTTCTTATAAGAACTATTTAAAGGTCTAATTATAAATGCAGATCGTGCTACTATTTTATTTACAATTTTAGTTACTTTTTCCATTACATCAAAAAGTTGTTGCGTAATGCTATTGAAAATAAATTTTTTTTATGTACGATATAATGGAATGACAAAATTGAATGTTCAAGCTTTCTCCAAAAGTTTTACAAATCCTACATGTTTCTGAACATAGAATGAGCACCATCAGTTATTATAGAAAACAATTTTCATTTTAAATCTAGTAGCTTCTCAACAATTTAATTCTATAGTCTTGTTTTGACCGAAAATATCAGTACCTTTTGTCAATTCATGGATTGTAGGAATTATGCATTATTCTTCATTAATGTTTAAACTATTTACAGATGCTAATCTAGTAATAATTTCCATCCTAGCAATACTATTTACATCTGTACTTTCATCCAGAGTAATGGTGATTACCTCACTAAACAACAAATCATTTTTAATCTGACTGAATATTTTCTTTAATATCTTAAACTCAACGTCCAACTGTTATGGCTGATAAAAGCATTTCTTTAATTCTTCCAATTATTTGTTTTATATTTGAAAAATCATCAAATAAGTGTATGGTATAATCTATATATGTATTTTTCAATAATTCGCCATCTGAAAATAGGTTTTCTTTAGCACCAATGTTAAGAGCTGCAACAGAGCTAGCCTTTATAGCGTAATTGTGAGCAGTAAGATAATCCTTTTTAACATTTTATTGATTTCCAATATTTGACACATATTTTGAAATTTATTCAGATTTTTCTGTATTTGGAATTTCACTCACATCATTATGTTTTAATAAAAAAAATTGCTCAATATTGTGTGTCCGAGCAGTATTCATATCTGTACACAAAGTACGTAGCAATTTAAGAATGTTTTCGATACATCCATATTCTTCAGTCCACATATCTTGAAATAATTCCTTTTTTAGTTTATCCATAGTTAACAAATGTTTTTAATAATTAATTGACTTTAATTAATAGCGTTGAAAATCCTTCTCCAAGATACGCAACTAGTATTGGTTCAGTGACAGGATGAAAATAAAGGAAGCGCTAATAATGCGATTTACAGATTTTTGGTCATAACACCGATATAAGTTTTCTTGTCCGATCACTATAAAACCAAAAAAGGCTTATGTAAAAATATTTAGAAAA
>CAKKLC010000365.1:19398-35746 GCA_918559645.1 Ceratonova shasta | reverse complement strand
TAGTGACCGGCGGGGGGTCATAGGTTGTTTTATGAGTGTATTTTTTGGAATTATCTTACATGTTATTATTTTCTGATTCAACTACCCAATAAAAATTGTAACTTGTAGATAAACTATTCTTAAACTATATAATTACCTATCTTAAATATTTAATGTATTTCTACTATAAATTCAATTTTTTATCTTAAAATTATCGCATAAATTTATAATTAAAATCCTCTATAATCTTTTGAATTTTCATTAATTATGAATAAAAATATTTAAAATAATGTAATTTATTATAATCTATAATTTATAGCTTGGCATAAGTGTATTGTCATTTAAAAATTTCTATCATTAAAATCCTCTATAATCTTTTGAATTTTCATTAATTATGAATAAAAATATTTAAAATAATGTAATTATTATAATCTATAATTTATAGCTTGGCATAAGTGTATAGTCATTTGAAAATTTTTATCATAAAAATCCTATATAATCTTTTGAATTTTCATTTATTATGAATAAAAATATTTAAAATAATGTAATTATTGTAATCTATAATTTATAGCTTGGCATAAGTGTATTGTCATTTGAAAATTTCAATTATTAGAATAACTATTTCACATATAATTTATATACTGTTAATAAATTTATTTTATAAGAAATTATGAACTTGTGCTCGTACCTGAAAAAAATTATTTTTTTAAATAATTAGAAATTTATAAAAGAAAAAAACTGTCTAAGAATATCATCAGATTTAAAATGAAATTAAATGGAAATTTATTAAATTTGAATTTAAATATTAAAAAAAATTTATTAAAAAGATAGACAAATTAGTTTTTTTAACGAAAGTTTATTTATATGTAACTGTAATGAAGACCCACTTAAGTCCTTGAACAATATTTAAAAAGTAAAATAAGACTTATTGAGTAGAGACAAACAAGATTACACATAAAACAATTCATTGTTTTTTTAAGAATCAACAAAATATTACTATATTTAACCTTCTTAAACAATTGAAACATTAAGTTTTACAATTATTCATAACAATTTTTAAAGATTTTAGATGAATATAACAAAATATGATTGGATTCTAAGTTTAAAAAAGTAATTTATTTATAATCGACTGTCATGTGATGTTTTTTTGTTCATTCAAGCACATAGAGAAAATCTATATTTATTTAGAAAAATCTTTTTTTTACCTACTACATACTAAACAAAAGCAGTTTAGAAACTATAAAATAGCAGAATAATGGAATAAATTTGGTAGAAAGAAATATGTTGTTTACTTTATCAGCCTAAAAACCACTTTTATAGTAGAAAGTTTCAATTTCACAATTAAAAAAATTTATGAATAAAAAATAACAAATCATTTAAAAATATTTTATTTTAACGATGATATTAATTTTTTTATGTAAATTACAACTCATTTATTATGAGTTAAAGAGCGGATGAGATTAAAGAATATTATTATATAATAAGGAATAGGTATTAATGAATACATAAAAATTAGAAAAATAGGTTTAGAAAACCTTCAAATTAATACACTTAAATATAAAAACACATTTATTGTTTTACTATGTTTTAATTTATCAGTTATTTAATTTTCGATATTTTTGAAAATGTGTTATTCCATTTTCGAAGCTTTGTTCAAATATCTCACTACAATATTTAAATAGAATATTCTTTATTTCTTAAATAAGCAGTGTTTGAGATAAAATTTTTATTCTTAAGTTTCTAGTAAAAAGTTACCAAAAACTCTTTTTTTAGCTATATTTTTTTGAGTGAATGTCGATTAAACGACTTTTTTGAAAAAAAAGAAAGTAAAAAAAATTATAAAAAGCATAAATTTATTTGTAATAGTAGAAGTAGAAGATTATTTCACTTAATTTTAATTTTTTTAACTACCATAAAAATGAAATTAAATACTCTGATTATTGCAACTATGAGATTCTGCTGCGAGCTCGTAATATTTTTTTTAAGTACTTTCATTATTCTTTAATTTATTGAGCGTGGAAAATTGAATCTTTTGGATTTACAAAGTTTATAAAGTGATTAGCGCTTATATTTTCGAATTGTATGCTATCTGATAATGCAGTATAACAAGTACGCCATTGATCAGTAACAATAATAGACCCAAGATAAACGTTCTCAAATTTTTTATCTCATTGTTTCTGTATTTATATTTAAAACGATTATAATGAAGGCCTGCCTGGTGCCTGTCTATATTTTTGCTACATACTATTAATCAACAGACATACACCAGAGTTGTATTTTCTATTAAAAAAATAAACCTTAATCTATTTTCAATATTTTGCTCGAGCTGTCTGAATTGAATTCGTTATGCTTGTCACTTTTTCTTACCATGTAATCACAAATGGCTTTTCTAACAAGAGAAGCATACTTGAACAAGGAAAATCAGTCAAGTTGCTATTCAAAAACTATTCCTTGAAAATTGGATCCCTTGATTTATTTTTAAATTATAAAAATGACAAGCTTAATTGCACACTAAATAAAAACCTTGTAAAGAAATATTTTATTTAACGAAAGGACTTTTAGTAATATTATTATAAATGGGACATAACATTGTATTATTAATTATTTTTTAGTTGGCTAAAAAGACATTTGTTTATAACCGCTTACATATTTATGGTCTATGAATATCTCGGAGATAACAATTTTCTTTAAATTACCATATAAGTAAAGTTTTTCCTGCATTTTGACTTCTTTGATAAATCTATGTACCATGTAAGGGGTTCTTAAAATTTTTCAAAAATGTCATATAACCTCAAAAACTTCATATAATCTAAATTCAACTTTTAGTCTTGTTGAATCAAAGAATAATATTTTTTTATATCGTTGATAAATTTTTATTATAAAATTATATTGATAATGAATACTCTCAAATATAAAACAATTCAATATAAACTTTTAAATATAGATTAATAATAAATGCTTTGAATTTGATCGATAGATAATAATTAGTCATTATTAAAGTATTTATGACCTTTTTCAACAATAAAAGTTAAATTATAATTGAATTTTATAGTTAATTCAACGATTATAATAACTTTTTGTAAATTTTTATTTATTATTTCAAAATATTATATACTTTTATATAAATCTTTGAAATGTAAAAATCTAATACTTAACATAAGTATCTGAGAGTATTGAGATCTTCTAACAAAATACAGCTATGAGGTTATTATTTGTCAAATAAAAGATTTTTTAAAATATTCTACAATTTATTTGGAAAAAGAATTAATAAATCAAGTTTTCATTGGATTATTGTTGAAGAATTTTGAAAAAATTTAATTATTCCATATAATATGGGTAGAATATTTATTATTAGTTATAAGATTAATATATAAAATTGGTTTAATGTAAATAAGTAGTTAAATTAAATAAATCAATATAAAATAGTGTTCAAGTTCATAATAATCTAAAACTAAATGACAATTCATACCTAGGAATAGATAATTCTAAAGTTCCAGAATAATAGATTTTTAAACTCTATTAATAAATTATGTATAATTAAACAAAGATAACCATCAATTCGAGGTTAAATTTAAAAAGAAAACAATTTTTCTAAGAAAATACATTTAAATCATCTTTAATAGATCACTTGACATCATAATGGTATATTTATAGTCATAAATATGTACAAGATCTTGTTTAAAGTGGTAATAAGAAACTTAAAGGTTCTTATCAAATATGGAGTATTTTAGAAATGTTTCAAATATTTTCAATTTATTTATCTATCAAATTTATAACATTTAAGAGATAGTTTGCAATAAATAGTTTATTTATAAATAAGCAAAATATTGTGTAATTTTTTCTTAAAATCATAAGCTACTAATAGAAAACTCAATTTAAAATACTCAATACAGAAATTCTTACATTAGTAATGAAATTATTATGTATCTTGTCAAACGTAGTAAATTAATAATTTTAATGTTAAAAAAAGCTTTATTTAGTCTAATTGTTAAGTTTTTTTTAGGATACAATTAAAACTAATATTTTTTTCTTTTGCAAGAGACAAAAAGAGAATATTTTATTTAAGAAAAGAAAGTACTCTATAATTTGATTTAATTGCTGATATATGGATATTAAGAAAAATATTTAAAATTTATTTAGTATTCATAGTAGAAATAAATTCTGTATCTTCATGGTTAAGAAAAAAATTGATTCAAGATCATAAATTAATAATAATAATTTAACAATAAATAATTCAATTATTAAGATTTTAAATTTCGTAGTAAAACGCTTTTAAAATAGAATCCGTTTCAATAGACATTTCTTAGATTATCTCAGAATTATGTAATAGAATAAATACTTTTTCTAGTAATTTAAAAACTAATTATTTCTGTGAATAACATAAAATTATTCAAATTGTGGGAGAATATGGTAATAATAAATAATTTTTAATAAAAAAATCATTTCATAACTGTGATTAGATAAAAATAGTTTCAAGTATCTTAAACAACTGATTAGATAAATATGATTTATAACAATTTTCTTCTCATATTATTACTAGCAGTATAATATTGAAATAACTAGTATATTAATTATAGAATTATTCTCTTATAGAGAAAGCATTAATGGATACATCTACAAATAAAACAATCCTAAATATTTTAGAAGCTTTTGTTATTCTTTATAATTAATTATTAAATTATATTAATATTTTATCATTTTTTAATAAAATAGAGAATGCATAATACTTAGTTAACAACATTATAAAAGTATAACTATTAAAAATAGTGACTTTTTTTTCTATATTTAATTTTCTTATGCATGTCAATATGTATTGAACGATAAACTATGATATCCTAGTAAAACTAGTTAAACTAGATGAATTTTTTGGTTTTTTGGGTTGAGATAAATATAGATTTATATATTCCATGAAATTGAAATTTTTACTATTATAAGAGTTATTTACCAAGTAATCTTTTTTATGAATTATTTGAACTCATTAAAAATTTTAATTATTAGATAATTAAATTTTTATCTAATACTTAATAAAATTAAGTTTCCATACGGTATTTTACTATTTATAAATTCTATTGAAGTTGTAAAATAAGCCTTTTTAATTATTTTGGCATAACTTTATTAAGAATATTTAAAAAATTGAAGGAAAAATGATTCTTATTGATTAAGATCTAATCCTAAATATACATGTTAACTTCAATCAATATACATACAAAAAAATTAATTAAAATCAAAAAGAGTGAGAGAATGCTTAATTTTTAGTTAACATAATATTTCCTTGTTCAATTTTCAAGATTTTAGAATCTTGTAAAATTTCTAATGTTTATCTCCTGTATTTTTGATTTTTACAAGGGGGCAATAAAAATAGAATTATGTATATATTAGGAATTATTCTGATTCAAGGTATTTTTATCCAAAAATTGGGATATTTTATAAAATTTTTAACAGTGGCTATTGCAGGATTATTGATCTATGAACCCACACATATATTTTTTAGATGTTTATAAAATTATTTAAAAGTTTTGAACTAAAATATACAGTTGAATCTTTTTATATTCTTTTTAAAAATATGCTTCAATTTAAATATTAATGGTTTATTAATTAGAGTTTTGAAAGTTTCTTTTTAGATCATAAAAGTCTGGTTGTTTCACAAATGCGTTGAATATAAAAATTTTAATTGACATTATTTTTCTTACTTTAAATGTCTTGACAATTCTTATTGATTAATAAAATATAAATGCAGCTGTTTTCAGAAGAATGATAAATTTATTAAAAAATATACAAAAAATTTAAAAATTTAATATTTAAAATTCTTTCCAGAAAATAAATTATTTTATGATTGATTCTTTTGGTTTATAATAGAAAAACATCTTTTACTTTAGATCTTTATAAAGAAATCATTTTATATTATTTTCACACTATGGTTTCTTAATAAAAAATTGAAAAATCGAAAATTTTCTCTAAATATCAATTTAAAAAAAGTTTCATGCAAGCTATAGCAAATTTTATTTTTTTTGACAAAAATAGCGCTTAAAATGGGAATAAGATAGAGTTCACAGAGAATTGTGGATGAACATAAACTCATGTCAAATAATGAGATGATGGACTTTAGAATAACCAAAAGCTTTTTAGAATAGATTATGGCTAATCATATTGCCAAGGATGAGTTTCTTGCTGAAACAAGACTCATAATAAATTAAAGTTTATGTAATGTGTGCACACCTTTGAAGAATTTTGTATATAAGGTTCGTAATGCTGCAAAAGGTGGATTTTTTTGGGATGTAGTGAAATATGTAAAACATCAAAAAGTATCCGTTTAAATAGCTTCTTTGAAGGTACTAGATTTGATATCAAATCTATTTTTAAGATCATGTATAAATTTTAAAACGGAGTTCCCTTTGTCGATATAGTCTACGAATTTTGAATTAGCAGGAATACAGTTGAAGAATATTAAAGTGTTAATTGTAAAGTTATCTGCAAATTTATCGCTGATTCTAGTGAGACAATTGATGGATTAAATTCTGAAGGATCCCCAAAAATTGTAGAGATCGATAAAAGTCTCTTTTCAAACGTAAATATGACAATGGAAGCCTTATTAATTGGCAGTAGTACATTCTTTAGTTAAAAGGGGTACCGAAAAAACATTTTTAGTCCCAGTTGAAAACCGAAACACCAATACAATTATGGCTGTGATATCCGAAAATTTACTTCCTGGCACAATAATATATACAGACAATTGGAGGGCATGTGTTCGCGTCTTTTTCAGACTTACTCAATTTAGGCATGAAACGGTAAATCACACCTACAACTTTGTAAATCCATAAAATCCAGCCGTGCACACACAACCTATAGAGGGATTGTGGTCTAGATTAAAATCCAATTTACGAGAATACAAAGGTAATAACCAGGAACAACATGATGAATTTCTTATTCAGTTTCTATGGCAGTACAAAATAGAAAAAAGAAATCAGTCTTGAGTTTTTATTACCTTAATAAATAATTATTCTTAAATTTTTACCTCTCATTTTTTCAAAAAATTAAAATGCGCTCTAATTAATAAAATGTGATATAACTGGTGTAAACCAAAAAAAATTATATAAGATTTTTTAAAAGAATAAATATATTTTATTTGAATTCAATTTAATAGAAAAACATATCTCATCAGTAAATTTTCTAGATTTATTAATAGATCATAATAGAAGAATTAGTAGATAAAAAATTTATTAACAGGAAGAACATAGTCAATTTTCATAAAAATTAACTTCAAAGCAAATTAAATTAGATAATGTAAATTTAAAGGTATTTCCATCTATTTTAACTAAGAACTCTCCTAATAGAATAGACAAATATAATAAAATTAAAAATGTCTCAAGTATATCGTTATAAAGCCTAAACTGTTTAATTTAAAGACAATAGTTTAAATATTATTTATAATTAATTTTTGACCAAATAATTATTATTAAAGTTATAAATTATTTGGATCAAAGATGATTTCTACCCATTCTCTTAAACTGTTTAATATAAAGACAATAGTTTAAATATTATTTATAATTAATTTTTGACCAAATAATTATTATTAAAGTTATAAATTATTTGGATGAAAGATGATTTCTACCCATTCTCCTAAACTGTTTACTAAAAAGACAATAGTTTAAATATTATTTATAATTAATTTTTGACCAAATAATTATTATTTAAGTTATAAATTATTTGGATGGAAGATGATTTCTACCCATTCTCTGAAACTGTTTAATATAAAGACAATAGTTTAAATATTATTTATAATTAATTTTTGACCAAATAATTACTATTAAAGTTATAAATTATTTGGATGGAAGATGATTTCTACCCCTTCTCCTAAACATTCTACTAATGAATTTTACTCCCACAAAAAAAAATGAAAAAAAAACTAATTAAATTTTAAAAAACCTTCAAAAATATTTTTGAATAAATATCTTTTATTTCTCTAAATCCATAAAAATTAGATAATATTTCACGTCTGAATTTAAAAAGCATTCCAAAAATTTTTATTACTTTCATTTTATAATAAGGTTTAATATATTCCGTGTAATTTACTTCATGATTTTCTAAATACTTTCGACTAAATAAACTTATTTTAAAATAAAAACTATTCAGAATAACATTAATTAGGATATAATGAATTTAAGTTTATTTGCTTTATTAAATAATTTAAAAAGATAAATAAACTCTCATTATGGTTTAAAAATATTTAATCAATAAATTGAATTAGAGCAATTTTAACAAATGTTAAAGAGTGCTTGATAAATATATACAAAGAGAAATGATTTTAAATATTTCTTTTTTAAAATAGTCATTAATTTTTTTTTATAATTAAAGAAAGTTATATTTGAAAATATAAACAATGGTAATAAGAATATTTGATTCAATGATTTACAAATACTGTAATTTGGATGAATAAATTTAATAATTGAAATTCTAATATGGTAAAAAATAATATAGTACTGATGTTGAATGTTATTAAAAAATGGTTGTTAATATTAATTAAAATTGATATTGATATAACTAAATAATTAGTATTTATTTATATAATTTTTTTTTTCAAATTTTAAAAAAATCTATACCTGCTTTATTTGATGTATTTTTAAGTCATTATTAAATAGATTTTATTTTCTTCTACAAAACATTTATATCTATAAATTGTTATATTTATAAGTTTAAACTAAAGTACTCAAATAGTATATTGTGATACATTCAAAAGTATAAATATATTAACAAAAACATATAATTTGTACTTTTTTCAGTTAAAAAATATGATTCAATAATCATCCATAGTTTTATCTATGTGTTCTTACCCTAAACTCTTAGTTGAAATGTTTCAGAATTCTGGCATATGTTTGATGTCTTTTATTAATGATATTTTTTTGGTTAAAGTTTGCGTATATTCAATTATTTATAACATTTTCCTTGTCAAAATGATCTATTCAATATAGTTTTAGATAAAAGTTTTTTAATCTATTAAATTATACTTAAAATAACTTAAAATATTAACTTAGTATAATCTGAAGATATAAATACTCCATATTCTTTCACTCCAGGTAATTAAAGACTAATTTTTTTATACTTGTTTTAATCTTTTATTTCTTAAATTTATAAGCTATGTTTCAGGTCGTTTTCTTCATTAAAAGCTAAGGATTATTTTTAAAAAGTATTAAACTAGTTTCAGACATTAATTTTTAATTCAAAAATTACTGGTAAGACTTCAGATATAAGAACAATAACATTTTAACTACCAAGAAACACTTAAGTTTATTTACGGAAGTTGTAAAAAAACAGGGAATAATTTAAATTTATGACTACAATGGTCACTGGCAAAAATAGTGGCCGACTGAAGCGGTGACTGAAAGTGATTAATATGAAATGTGAAGCAGGTATCTAAAAGAAACTTTATTTATTATAGTTAATATTCAATATATCTTCAATATATAATACCATATATACTACCAAAATGAACATTACTCTAAAAATAATACAACACTACCAAGTTAGGAAAATTGTTCCATTACAATGCATCATAGCCCAAAGAATTACATATGACCCCTAGCAACATTAAACTGCAAATATATGTTAGTCCAAATTGTTCTCTACATCAGCTTTTAGCGGAACGCATCTGAATATCAAAAGGCTCGATGCATCTAATAGAGATATAGCTCTTCATTAGTCCATCCGATACTGGTTGCAATACTTGAATAGATCGTCATTACATGACCTAGCACCGGTACGTGGGACTCGTACAGCATCCCAAATACCAACGAAATAAATCTCATCACGCCCGAGGTTCTTGCAAGAGACACGATCTTATTCTTTATATATAGTTGAATATTAACTATAAAAATAAATTTTTGATTCGGAGAATAAATGTTCATTTGGTTAGTATATAAGAATGTTGATGTTATGGATATAGTGAATATTAACTCTAAAAATAAAGTTTCTTTAAGAAGCCTTGTTCACATTAAATAATAAACACTTTCTGTCATTGTTGAGGTCACCACAATAATTTCCCCTAATATTTTCTTATATATTGAATTTTAATTATTGTTTCTTTTTTATAAAGAGCTATAATAGATTAAATAATAAAATATATTGAAATTATATTTTTTTGTTTCCCAACAGATATTTTAATGATTTTTTTAGTATTTTTTACCAAATTAAAATTCAATGTTTATTATATTAAATAACTAAATCAAAGAAATTATATTTTTCTTTAATGTTTAAAAATTACCAAATTAAAATTTAATGTTCATTATATTAAATAACTAAACAAAAGAAATCATATTTTTCTTTAATGTTTAAAAATTACCAAATTAAAATTTAATGTTCATTATATTAAATTTGTAAAATTTTATACTAAAAAATAAACACATATGTGGTATGTAATAAGTAGTTAAAAAACCCAATATCTCTTTAAAAAAACAAATTTAATTTTACAACTATTTGAAATGAATGTAAAAATAGAAATTATTTTATTGTTTTAAGAGTAATTTAATTAGTGCTTTACATTATAAATCACATGTATTAAAGTTTAAACTAGATCTCTTTATTTTGTTGCTAATACAAATTTTATTTCTATAAGAAATATAAAAACTGCCTTTTTTTTAGAGTACATCAATTTAAGTATACATATAACTCCTATGAACATCTTCAGTTTCAAAAAATTAATTCCATATACAGCCTAAAACAATTATTTGAATAATTTTTTTCTTTAGCATCATTATAATCAAATTTTAAATTTAAAGTCATTATGGCACAGTTCTCAAAATCCAAGCAAATTAGATAATTAAGTGAGACTCCATATATTTCCCTCAATATTTATATATCTTTATATAATTTAGGATGAATTCTATTTTCCACTATTAATTAGGTATAACAGAGTTTCAATTTTTATTTTATAGAATTCTTTACTCATATTAACAATTATAAAAAAACTTTTGTTTTTAATATATTCTTTGCGATTCCAAAGGCAAAAATGAGAAATTGAATATTGTAAAGCATAAAAAAATTATTTTAATTAATTTTTATTCTTAAAGCGATGTTTCTGTTTAAATATATATATATATATATATGTATATTGGAAAATTAAATACATTTTCAGCTACATTTTGTGTACAGGGCAAAGTAAATCAACAGGGGCAAATTTATTTAACAGAAAAAGAAATTTAAGTTTCATTAATATTTCTTATTAATTATTTTAAACTAATTATACCATTAGTTCGTTAAGAGATAAACCTATATTATTTCTTCTCCAAGTAAATTTGGCTAAATAATATTCCATATACTCTCTTTTTGAGAGATTTTTATTACTTAGCTATCTTTTAAGCATATTCCACATACATTCAATTGTCTCTGTATGAACATTATTATTCTCTGGATTACCAAAATTCGCAGAATGATTAACTGATTGGTGGTTTCAAAAGTTTTCTTGTGTAATAAAAGACATATAAGCTGTCCATTAATCACTCAATACTGTTGTTTCTTCTGGATTGAATTATTTCATCAGAGCTCCAAGGGTTTCTGAATCTCTTTTATCAACAGTTTTGCGATATAATAGGACCTCTTCAAGTTCAATGGCACCGAATGAGGACTGTTGATAGGTCATTCTTTCTGTGTTGTACTTCGTTTTTTTAACTATCAAAGTTTCATCTTTCTTAAAATTACTTCCATTACAAAGTTTTTCTACAGTAATCTCAACCTATAACTTAATACGATTACTTATTAATTATATAAATATTTGTACTGTAGAACTAGAAAGTTAACTTTTAATAGTTATTTCACTAACATTACAGTTTGCAATAAAAAGAATACGACTATTAAAATTTTCATTAAGTTTAATCTTGTAAAACTAGACTAAAAAATTCCCGATCATGAAATCTTTTTTTGCAATTTCCACACCAATATATTGCTAAAAATGATTTACTATTATTAATATTTAGGCAAAAGAGGTAATTGGCAACAGGTATAAGGATGATTTTGTGTAATAATACCTAAAAACACTAGTATTTTAGGTGTTTTTACAGTGTTATTCCACAGCATATATTTATATTTTAAGAATTCATCTACTGTAAAGTAGTCAAATATAGGGTTAGAATTTTTAAAACTCATCAATTTAAATTTAGCGTGTTTAAAAATTTTAGAATAATTAATACGAATTAGATAAAAAGATTTATTTATTTTATAATTATGTCATTTTTGTTGTTAATTAAATTTACCCATATTAATTAAATTTGCCACATATTAATTTAATTTCCCATGTTAATTTACTTTGCCCCTGTAAAGTGAATTAAGCTTATTTTTACCATAACTTTTAGCAATTTATTTTGATATATCTATTTTTATTTTCAAACATGACTCTTATTTTCCTAAAATATTTACAAAAATTTATTTTTTTTATTGTTAAATTATATGTAAAAATATTGCACGATAATAGTAGCAGGCAAGATCTCTTCTTTTAATTTTATATAGATAAGCTATTAATAATAAAATTATAGACAAACTATTGCATAATTATAGTTTGAAGTTGTTTTTTAATATCAAGACTTGGTTAAATGATTCATTAAACGAATTATTTAAAATTTTTATTTACAATGATATAAAACTTTATAAAAAGTTATATCATGATAACACAATTAGAATTAAATTTAAAAAAAATATGCTTTCTAAATCTTTTAATATCTACTATGGCAATATTCCTTCCATTTTATCCATATTTTTATATATTTAATTTACCCTAAATTAGGAAAATTTTAACTATTTGTAGCTATTCACTTCTAAATCCTAAAGCTAGCTCATTATTCAAGTCATGTTAATTAATATCAGTAAATATTATTTTAAACAACCTCAAAATATCCATATTCTGAACTAGATTTAACAGATCGAGCCTGTTAAAATAAAAAATTATGAGATTTTATTAAATGATCTATTTAAGGAAATTTGTTAATAAAATATCAAACTATGAAAACACTAATATCTAATTTGTGTCATTATGAAAGCAAATATTATCTTTTAAAAGTTAAAAGATATCAAATTTGATAAATTCAGTTTTAGTAAGATGAAATTATCATTAAACAACTACGTAGTATGAATTTATTGTAATTAAATATCAAACAAAAAATATCACAAATTATATTAAGAAGAATCGTTTAGTATAACTTTTTATGTAAAAATTTATTTTTTATAAAATATTTTGATAAAAAATAGTATTTTTATGAATGATGTATATTATATTAAGTATTATTTATAATTTTTATCACATATTGAGAAGTTTTATTGTTTTATATATAATTTAATATTGATCAATAAGGAAATGAACAATCTCTATTTATAGATTAGTTTTTTTAAATTTTTTAGGTATATTATGAACAATATTTTATTCATTAATATCAACTTATATATTAATTAATTAATTTTCTATTTAATTTAATTTATTCATTTTTAATTAATTATTTACTTTTATATATATTATGTAAAGTTTTATTCATTGATCAGTAAAATCATGCAATAAAGAGCACCTTTCAATGCTATTTATTATCTTTATTTGAGTATGAAGAATATATTTTTCTTAATTATTTTTTTATTATCAAATTTATACAATTAAATAGTCGCATTTTTTTTACAGAAAAATAAATTAATATAAATCAGTTTTAAAAAGAACAAAAGACAATTAAAAATTGATCTGATTTGTCATTAAAACCAATTCATTCAATATAATTACTTTTAATTTAAAATTAAAATTTCTATTTCTAAATTATTTGATTTCATGTTATTTTTATAATACTCCTGTTATTTTTACTAGTTTTATTAGTAGTAATAAAGTTATCAAAATCTTGGAATATACAAATTTTTCGAAATCTTATATTACAGATGGCCAGTTTTTACTAAAATCAATTATGTCATAATTATATGATATTAAGTGTTTATATATTTTTTGAACACTTATATTAATTTATTAAATAAATGAGTGTGAATATTGTTTCAGATATATTAAATACTAAAATTGCATCTTTTAATGATTTCTAACAAATACTTTTAAAATAACTTTTTACCCGATATATTAATTTATTAAATAAATCTATGTGAATATTGTTTCAGATATATTAAATACTAAAATTGCATCTTTAAATGATTTTTAACAAATACTATTCAAATAAATTTTTACCCGAGATATTAAAAAGTTTAAACAATTTAAATTTTAAATTTCAAAAATTATT
Organism: Ceratonova shasta; assembly: GCA_918559645.1. Classification (NCBI taxonomy): domain Eukaryota; kingdom Metazoa; phylum Cnidaria; class Myxozoa; order Bivalvulida; family Ceratomyxidae; genus Ceratonova; species Ceratonova shasta. The sequence goes on along the minus strand of CAKKLC010000365.1, from coordinate 21,530 downwards.
GAATATATTTAATCTTTTTAAAAAAGTAACCATAATCTTATTCGATAGTATGACTACTAGGTAATTTTAAATGTATTCATTTATTTATGAATGTAATTCTTATTTTTATTGATGGGAATTATTATCCTAAATAACTTGATAAAAATAAAACTTCAGTGTTAAAACAAGCACTAACTATTGAAATATGATATAATTTTAATAAACATGGATTAATTATTATAATATTTTTAATTGCAATTAATATAAATTTTATCATATTTAACATTATTAAGATTAAAGAGTAGTTTTATTATTTATCTGGAACAACGATATGATAATTTATACTTAAAAAGTTATACATAACAAATGTATTTTTAAATATTAAATAATTTTTTGTTAATAATAATTAATAAAAAGTTTCTTTTGACTTTTTAAAGTAACATTCATGATACACAATTTCTTCTAAAACATTATTATTCATCTAGATAAAATCTTCACCTATTTAAAAAATATTTTTATTTAATATTTCATGTCAGTTTTAAATAAATCAAAAAATAACATTTTGGTTCTCTTTCAAATAATTTCAAGAATATTATATATCATACTTAAGGTTGACAAATTCCAAAGTCGATAGTTAAATTTTAATATTGAGCGTATTATAACGAGTTAGATTTAGATTGAAGACTAAAACAACTTTAAACTTGATAAATATAATTAATCAACTCTTATTATCAACAAAATTATTAACATATTTTCCTTTGAAAATAAAGTAAATATTGAATTTTATAACAAGATTTATCAAATTTCATTTATTTGCTTACTACCTATAATAATGATGTAATTATTACCTTATAACATTATTTTTATAAAATATTGCATCTAAGGAAAAGATTAATACCAGTTTTTTGGAATATTGAAAATTTTTATTTTACTATTTAGAAGTATTTAATTAAAAATAATTGATTCCATATATCAGGGGTGGACATACAACGGCCCGCGGGCTGCATGTGGCCCTTCAGAGTATATTATGCGGCCCATATGCACGTACATGTTGCTATCCTATGTTAATGAAAATTTTTTTTGTTTAGACAGAGTTGTCCATTTTTGCTATATTTAAAACTTTAAAATAGTTGCCAAAGTAGTTTGTGCCCTCTCATCACTGCTGGTCATTAATTGTTAACATCCCTATTCAAAACTACGTTTTGCGCAAGCGGAAGTATCTCGTGTTTACAATTTACATTTTGAAAGGTTTCGTAAAAATTTTAATTTAAAAGTGAACAGACGTTATTTAACCATGAGTGCTGCCAAAAAAAGTAAGATTGAGGATGAATGTCGCATTTTTAATGATGAATGGACTGCTAAATACTGCTTCACAAGCGTTGGGAGCAAAGCAGTCTGCTTGCTGTGCCGCGAGTGCGTGAACGTCTCCAATTAGTACAACTTAAGAAGACACTACCAAACAATACATATGGTTTCTGCACAATTTCATGAAAGAAGAGAGAAAAAAGAAATGCCAGGAGTTGGTTAACAATTTAAAAAAGCAGCAAACTGTTTTCACCAAGCAGTCTTACAATACAAGATGCTGTAACGGAAGCCAGTTTGGTGCTGTCCCACACGGTTGTAAAACGTCACAAGCCTTTTTCTAACGGTGAGTTCATCAAGAAATGCTTGTCAGATGCAGTAACCATTATGTGCCCAGAACTGAAAACAAAATTTGACAGCGTTTTTTTATCAAGGAGAACTGTAGTCAGGCGTGTTGACAAGATAAGTGACAATTTGATAGACTAACTACGAGATGCAAGAAAAGAATTTTGTGGTACTCTCTTACGTTATACGAAAGTACCGATGTACAGGACACAGCAAAATTGTTGATATTTATACGGAAAATAAAGACTCGTTTCGAGCTTACTGAAGAATTACTAATTGTTGAGGCACTCAAAGACACAACCACATGCCATGATTTATTTAATGCTGTTAAGAACTGTGTTAAAAGAACTGGGTTGGTATGGAACAAGATAGCAAGTGTAACAACCGATGGAGCGCGTGCTTTGACTGGAAAAAACGTAGGTTTTGTGAGATTGATGGATAATAAAATTGAAGAAAAACATCCTGACTATACACTCCTACCTCTCCACTGTATCATCCATCAGGAT
>CAKKLC010000364.1:516-11931 GCA_918559645.1 Ceratonova shasta | reverse complement strand
GGGTATAACACAACCATGATATATATCCGTCAAGTTTACATTGATTTTTCTTTCTTTAGTTGGGATTGTTGGTACCTCTCTTTTTTGTTCTTCGAGTCTTAGGAAATGTTGATAATAGACAAATTCGTCACATTTATTGCCGCCCAAGTAAGGATTATTGAAATATCTGCATTCATCACTTGCGGGCTCTTTAAATTCCTCATTTGATGTATCACTAAATACTTCTGTTGAACTTTCATCTTCAGAACTCTCTTTGGATTGATTATTTTTCAAACCATCTTCTCCCAACATATCATAAATTCTTCTTTTTTCCGGGTCAATTAAACATATGTAAGCCCATTTGACTTTTTCAAACCGATCCTCTGATCCAGGGCTTTTATTTTTGTTATAGTTATATCTCCTTATTTTTCTCTCAAAAGCTTTTTTTATATCCTTTTCCTTAGCGTTTCTTGAAACACCAAGTATGCGATAATACTCTTCAGACATTTTTTTTAAGAATAATTAATCCCCGATTAGACAAGGCGGAATAATTATGCAACGTCATAGACAAAAATTAATTCGGATTTCTTTTAACCTGTAAAATAAAAAATTTATTTTGATGTAATAGTCATCATAAAAATTGATGTATGATTATAATATTTTTTATATAAATAAATTAATGATTCAATGTCGCAACTTTTTTTAAGTCAAAAATATTAATAAACCTTCATTCTGTGATCTCAATGAGTTAAAATGTCTCTTAATTTAGAAAAAATTGTGAAAATTAAACCAGAATTTTTTAAAAACTTGAAAACTGAAATCTTGGTTAATTAAACATCAAAAAGGTGATTTTTAAGATTTTTTATTAATCAGCTGAAAATCCTAAATTATTTCATTTTAAAAAAGGTTTTTAACCTTTAAATGTAAACTGTTTAGAAGTAAAAATAAGATATTTCTTTGTTCCCTAGTACCCGCAACTTATTCAAGAAGGTTTAAATGAAATTAATGAAGAAACAAAGAAAAACCACATTAATTGTATATAAATGACCAAATAAAAAGTAATGAGTGTAAAAAATCATATTGTGTACCAAAAGCTTAAAGATTGTAACCAAATTTAATTCAATTCCTGATTTGAATCTATTAATGCAGTAAAAATTCAAAAAATAATCAAATTTTAATGATTTTAAATCTAAGTAAACAAAATAACACAATTTCAAATGATTTCAGTTAAAAGTAAACAAAATTTCACTTCATAAATCATAAATAGCTATGGATTTTGAAAAAACTGTTAAAAAACGACATATCTGATAAATAAAATGTAAATCAACGTTTAAAATTCCCCAGTCACAGCAATTCACAGCGTTTCTTAGAATTATTTGTTACATTTGAAAAGTTGATTTATAATTTACTCTATCAATACTTAAAATATTTATAAATTAATTTACTTACCATATACATTTACAAGTAGTATTTTATGATTTTCTTAGAAATCTAATAAATTTCATGCTCTTAGAAACATTAATTGTATCAAAAGTTATAATTCTATTATTTCAAATAAAAACCATGCTTTGATGTTTTTGATGGATTTTGTAATGAAATAACTACATTTTTTATTAAATCATTATCTGATATTTCAAGTATCAGTATTAATCTCTAATTAAAACATGTGATTACGAGATAATCAAGTGACACTAATAATAAGAGTTTTTAACTAATCTATATCACACTAGATTAACTTTTATGAAAATTGACTTAATTTAAATCACACAATAAGCATCATATTAATACCATGTGAACCTTAATAATCAAGTAAATTAAGCATTTAAATATTCATCTTGATGATTCCACAGCTGGAAGTAAAGTATAAAACTATCTACTTCGTAACAAGCGTTTCTTGAAAGATGATTAGGATGTTTATGATTCATAATTGGCAATCAATAGTCAAAGAAATTAGCGATAGAAAGTATAAATTTCATCCAACCACACTTTGAAGATGGCTTTATAATTACCTTATATCATTTAAAAATATTTTAGAATTCATAAAATTTTATTGATAGAGGTTTGATCACGATAAACAATTTTATTTTGACCTTAAAAATTTTTAAAAAAGAGTATAATTGCTTCCTTTATAATGATATACATTAAGCAATCTTGATAAAAGACTTGGAAATTGTTCGAATCATTTAAGTTTTGATAAAGATAAAATAATTTTGGTTGATGGATGGATTTAATAGTTTATAAAGTACAAATATGGAAGAAGCTTATTCAATTCTACTTTAAAAACATTGTTAGAACTATGAGAAGCTAAAATATAGTTGTATTGGAGGTTTATCGGAATAAGACAAATTCTTTTTTTAATATGTATGGACAAGAATACAAATAAGATTTTTTAAATTATATGGACTTAAAACAATTACCAAATTATAATTTATTTGTGGATAATGCTACAATTTATAGATGAAGCTGAATAAAAAATGATCAAAAATAGTTTTCATAATCAGATGTTTCTTCCTGCTTATAGTATTCAAGTAAAAGATCTTTTTCAAAGTTTAACTATTTAATCAAAGCTGATTAATGCAATAAATAATCTAATAGGTATTCTTAGCCATATTTTGTTTTTGTAAGGGTTTGCATTGGAGGTGTTTTAAGAATCAGTTTTGTATAGTTTAAATCATTTTTTCAACTAACGACAAAAGTGAACTGATACCCGTAAATCCCTTTACTATTATAAAGTTAGTAATTCTAAAATAAATTGTTAGAATATAGTAGGTTCAATATATAGCAGGTCTTTTGCTTAATAAATTTTTACAAGTCAAAAATATTATAGATACGACAATTTTAAACTTTATATCAAAGAATCATCATATAAATTCTTTCACAGTCTAGTACTTAGTATTAGGGTGATTTTTGTATTATATAATTAAAAAATTTACTTTTGATAGTTTTATTAAATAAAGATACTTATATAGTTGGGATGAAACCAAATAAATAAAAGGTTTGTTGCCGGTAGAATATGTTGTTCCCAGAAATTAACATTATAGTAATTCATAACAGATGAAAACATAGATGTGATACTTAGAAAATAACCTATATATATAATTGTATAGGAAGAATTTATGTATTCTAGAATTTCCAGTATTTTCAAGTGCAAAAATACCTATAAAATATTTTATTTGAATAAGATAATGAAATCATCATATTTGTATAGGGTAAAGAAATTACTGAATCAGTTTGGAATAATAAATATAAACAATATTATTTTTGTTTATTGAAAGAATTACATGCAAAGGACCCTTAATAACTTAGAGATTTTTATTGAGTCAATTACTCACTGTCAGTCCATATTTATTTTATTCCAAAATATAAGTTTCTTAGATGATTCTTAAAGAATACTTTATGGATTAGTATACAGCATATCCTCTTATTGGCCATTGGTATCTAAATATATTGTTTTTTTATAGTTTCTGAATAAATATGTTATTTGAGTCCAAAATGGAAAAAAATTTGCAAAATATTATAAAATAATTGTACAAATAAGTAATTGTTGTTATAATTGTACAAAGAATCGTAATTCATAAATATAAATCAAATCTATAACTTACTAGTTTAATAAACATGCAGAATCAGAAATAATTAGTTTTAGGTTAAATTAAGTTTTTTTATATGAAAAGAGAATTTTTTTATATATTAGACCTAATACTAATATTTTTAATAAGGTATAAGAAAATATTAATTTAAGACCATAATATATTAAAGATTGATAATGACGAAGAGGATAAAATGAGTGGTTTAAAGATATTTTGATATTGTATAGTTTATAATTAAATAATAAAATTAAAAAAATAATAATTTTTTTATATTTTCTTGCTACAAAATACTTTTCCATGGATCAATTATTAAATTAAAAATATATTTAAAAACCCGTTCCATCTATTGATCGTGTGTTCAAAACTAACCAAAATTAGCACTTAGCCAAAAGGACGAGTCCCTCCAATACTTTAGTATATCAGTAAATATTTCCTAGGCCTTAATTTTATTTTAGTTTGCAAAAACAAACAACTAGAGACACCAATATACTCATGGTAAACATCACACACATGTTGATATTAAATACAATACTCTTTTTAAACATCAGTTATAGTAAAACAAACATTACACTAATATTAACACAGTAATACACATAGTAATCATTATGGTGACACAGTCACAATCTAGATATGGTAAATCATCAACAGTGTAAATTCATGTGTTATTTATTGTGATAAGTCTAATATATCATCCTCGTCATCCCACTCATTATCCTCAGATCCTGAGGCCAGCGTAAACCTGCTGGTTGGCATTATAGCCCCAGCTTTAAAGTCAAGGTTTCTGCAGAGCTGCCTGGCAATGTTCCAAAGTGTGATGGATGAAAATGGATCAAAGTCCTCCTACTCTCTTTTTTTTAGCATGATTATGAACAAGTATGATAGCTATGAGTCCTTCAGTCTGTTCTTACAATCAGTTTTGACTTGTTTTAACACACTAAATCCTCTCTTTGCATCTGCAGAGGAAGATTGCACGTTTAAGATTAGGTCGAAGAGAGCAAGAACATTTGCAACTTCTTATGACATGTGGCTTTATTAAGATCAGATAGATAAATTTTTTTAGTATCTCCTTTGTATTTTTTTGCTGCAAAATTTTGACACTGCACATAATTTATCCTCAACCTTTTCTACTAGTATTCCTTGTTATGTAAGAACATTGTGAAAGGTATCTAATAGAAAAACAATTTTTCCACAGCTAAAATTTTAAAGACATTTTTCTTGTTCAGGTAAGGGCAAGAATAGACGTTAGCAATTTTTGGCTGTCTGCATCAGATCTTTTTCTTTGACATCTAATCTCACCTTTAATCTTTTGTTCATTATTTTCATCATCATCCTTCTTTATAAGAGTCAAATTCTTTTTAAAGAGATCTGTGCTTAGCAGGGTGCAAAGTCACACTAAGCAAGTTGAAGTAAAACTCGTAACTAATACATATAAATGCAAAGTGACTAAAAATTTTTATTTTTCATTTTTGCATTAAAAATTAGCTGATTCGATTAAAAAAAATTAATTACTCACTTATTAAATTTATTACAAGTCAAATAGGTGGCTGGATCATTTTATTTTAAGGCTTCTCATATAACTACGTTAGAAATAGTCTTAAAATATAGCGTTGTCAAAACAGACAAAGTTGTCGCAAGATAGTTTTGACTACAAAAAAACAGATAATAGCTTAGAAATTGTTAATAACGATGCTAACCAGGATAAATTTAAGAGCTTAGAAGCGCTTTTTTAATGTGTTCAAAAGCTTTTTTATTACAACAAATTCCAAAAGACACAATCACATCTGTTATTAATGTTTTAGATGATAAAGCTATTACTTTTATGCCTAATATAAGATCACTGGAAAAAAGTAACAAAATCAAGAAATTTAAAGCTAAATAATATTGTTTCAGTTATAATAAAATTCCAGAATGCCTAAAATTAAATTTAAGAAATTCAATTATTCTTAATACATGATAGTGGTGTTCATGAAGTCAATAGGATTATTATTTTTCAATAACCGATTATGAAAAATTACCTTGAAAAATCAAAAACATGCATTATTCATGTAACATTTAAAGTAGTTTGGCTTGCTTGCACTCAAATGCAGTCCATAAATTGATTTATATTTGGCAAACCGTATCTATTGGCTTTTATTTAAATTCAATCAAAAAAAGTCACTGATTATCGTAAACCGTTTTTAGGCATAAAAATTTCCCCTGTTTTTTGCGTATTATTTCAAATTTTGATATTTTTTTTTAAATAATTAATTGGATTTAGCAATAGTACAAGAGGAAAGCCGATTTTGATAATAATCATTTCACGTATCGATTAAGTTAGGAAAACTCTTAAAAGAGGACATTTAGATGCTTAAACAAGAAATGTCGCTGCTCTATTACAATATATTCGTGCGATAATATAAGCTACAAAAACAACCACAATCATTCTCCGGATGAGAACGAAACTAATAGAAGAATATTGAGAGAGCGTATCTGTTTTAGAGCTACGTCTACATCGGAAAGTAACGTAGATATCGTGACCAATATAACTTCCACAATCAATGACAATGAATTAAAACATCTACCCCTTCAGCCACATGAGAGATCTAATTACAAGGCGAAGAAATACTATTATGGTGAATTTTAATCCACATGTTGAAGACATACCCATTTTGCTGCTGAAAACCGCAAATGGCAGTCAATTTTTACGCCATGTTAGTGGAGTTTCAGATCTAAACCATCATGTAATATTTTTTTCCAAGTTTGCTGTGCCTTTTTTGAAAAAATGTGAGACTTTCTTTTGTGATGATACATTTAAAATATGTTCCCAGGATTTCTTTTAAGTCTTTACTCTGCATGGACTCATTAATTAAAAGATTGTGCCATTAGTGTATACCCTGCTCTCTAAAAACAGAATTTTCTTATAATGCGATCTTTCTATATTTGAAAGAAAAACAAGGTATAAATCCAAGTTACGTAATTAGTAACTTTGAACTTGGGATATTCAATGCTTCTCTTACTTACTTTCCCTAATTCTCACACAATTTCTGTTTATTCCATTTCAATAAAAAAATCTGGAGAAATTTGCAAATTTAGTGGGTTTTAGCAGAGGTATAAGAGAGAGGAAATTATACGAACACTAATACATAGAATATTGAATTTAGCTTATCTGCCGGTTTGTGATGTTATGAAAGCTTTTTACAGGAGCAAAGAAAAGTTTATATCACTAGATATCAATGGTGAATAAGTACAGTTCTTTGAATATTTCGAAAAAAATTATATTGGTACATGGAATACTGAAACCGGACAGTTTAAAGCCCCTAAATTCGCTATCCGTCATTGATCTGCTTATGAGCGGGTGCTTAACTGTATACCAAGAACTACAAATGCAGTTGAAGCATGACACCGCACTAATTATGGAAGAAGTACTACTGCCATCCAAATATTACCTGATTAATTACAATTTTCCAGGGAAGAAGAAATTGTGCGAGTAGAGTTATATAGAAGAAAGGCAGGACACACTAGTTTTCTAGGAAACAGTTTAGAGTATGATGAAAAACTTAGGTGTATAGTGGTAATTAGAAATCTCTTAAGCAAAAAATAGTATTTTGGTTGTTTGGATAAAGCTACGAAGTGGAAATTTTAATAAATCAATCGACAAGGAATTATATTTCTCTTATTAAACTACTATATTTTTTCGATTTTTTATAATTTACTATGACAATAAAATATTTTTCTAATTTTTTTACAAAAAACGGCGGAAATTTTTTTGTGCAAACAACCGTTTTTTTTGCGCATTGCGTACAAAACGATCTGCCGACCATAAATTGATTTATATTTGACAAAGCGTATCTATTGGCTTTTATTTATATTAAATCAAAAAAATTCGCTGATTATATATTAGGATTCCAAAATATAATAGCCCATTCAGATCTTAAACCTCTCAATATTTTCAGATACTTCAAATTCTGTCTTTATAATTCTCTTGTAGCTTCGTTTTTCCAGCTGCAAAAACATATGGATGTCTTTTTTTATTTCGGTCAGTCCATCTAGAGTTCAATACAATCTTTAGGATAAGCTTTTAGACACATCTTTCAAAGGACTCCAAAATCAGGTTCAAAAATTTTTAAATCTAGCTTTTTATGGATTTTTGATTGAATAGATACGTTTGAAAAAATTTTAAATAATGAAAATCGATTTGATAATGATAAATTTCTTTTTGCAATATTTTAAAACTAATTATGTGAAGAAATATAATAACAAAAAAATATGAGTCTCTATTGCCGATTCATTTTTGGTGAGCTTATGAAAGAGTTTTATCTTTGTTGCAAGAAGTACTAATACAGTAGAAGCCTAGAATTAGAGGATTAAACCAAGATTGCAACATTCAGCATCCTAATATTGCTATATATTATTTATTTTATTTAAAGAAAAGAAAAGAATAAAAAACACGATTTTAACTTATCCAAGATGTGTCAGACATTAATTTACATATTTCTAAAAAAGATTTTTTAAAGAAATCATTCTTAGGATAGTAGTTGAAAATTTAAGGCTTTATGAATACAATAATTAATCCTAAAGCATTGGGTAAGGTTTAATTCTGGTTTTATGAGAATTCAAAAAGTTATTTATTAATTTTCATTTAAATTTTTGTGGCGATTTATCGTTTTTATGTATCAGTGGCGAGTTATCGTTCACCAAACAAAGTCTTTTGTAAATCGATTCCATCACCATCCTTCATGTCTAGCAGAAACTTCTTTTTCAGATATATGTGGTTATAATTTGTAGATGTCTTCAGTATTTCAGGACAAGTAACTATATTCTGCATTTTCGAATAAATGTCTGCTATTGACGCATCTTGCCTTTACAAATGAGCTAAAAGTTTTCCACATACAACAAGAATATCAAAAACCAAAATTTAAAATACCAGTAACTTTGGAAAATTGCAAATATTTTAGCAAGCTCTGTTCGTAGCAACTTGCCCTGTTGATGCATTAATTTGTTTTTTTAAAGTTTACTATGATGACTTATCAATAAATCATAACTGACAATCACGTTCTTAATAGCCCTTTATTAATGAGCAACCCGTTTTTTGCTTCCAATTATTGATGACATCAATGGTTTTAATTTTATTGGTGATGCACATGCAATTAAGTGATTTCTTTGAAGGCCACTACGGTGGTTGAAGATACATAATCCACTCAGTAAATTGTCAACCTTTCTGTATATAGTTACAGCTTATGCTTTAAAAATGTCTTGATATGAATACTCCAGACAATTAGCAGTACAATGCAACGCTGGCACATATGTGCTTTCTACAAATATTTTTAACTTAGAAATGACACAATTCTGTTCATCGTACATTACTGCAACTCCATCTGTAGCTCTAACCACTGTCTTAGCTTTTAAACTATCCTAAAAACTGATTGCTCATTTCATTAACAATAGCATTTGAAATTTTTTGAGGATCTGGTATAGTGACATGCTTAAGTGCAATAAGTCGTGTTTTGACTTCTCCTTCTTTTGCCCATTCAGCATAGATCATTTTACGTTATTGAATGTTGCAATATAGTTACCCATCAGTTACAATTGATAGAAATTGTGCACTCTCAAGTTCTTTAGAGATGTTCATTAATTGATTTTCTACAAAATAATAACAAATGTGAAGGCTGCGTCAGCATTTAATTAATTCCTTGTCAAGTCAATACCATTAATCTGTTGCAGTTTTAACAATCATAATATATCTTGAAATGGCTTAGCTGCTTTTGCTAATGCGTACGCGTTATCAAAAAAACCAAATTAAGTAAAGCATATTAAAGAGTTGATAGATATCAACATTTTTTGCCACCTAGAAAGTAACAAGTGCTTGATTTTTAGCGTCTTTGCTTTGCTGCTAATTTAAATGAGAGAGGGATAATAGATGAGCCTTCACCGACTCTAGTTTGAAAATGTTTGACTCTGTAAAAAAATTGCCTGTATTTAAGTAGTTTTTGCACGGCTTGTAATTCATTTTTTTAGCACTCTCTCGGAACATTAAGAATTTGTATTCTTTTATCTATGCCGATATTAAAATTCGTCTACGAACCTTTTGTCGATATGCTGTACGCTTTTCAGATCTTTTTCCTCATAATCAGTGCCGCTTTTTTGTCTGCAGAGGTTTCAAGACATTAAGAATTTTCTTCATGGTTTTTTTAGTGTTTAAATCTTATTTGAACTACTTTAACAGTCAGCTCTTGGAATGCAATAGCAATAATCTTAGGTAAAAGAAAAACGTGCAATAATAAAGTTTGTTAGTTCGATTCGTTTACATACAAAATCCCGTTTTCTTTTGTTTTGTAACATAATTTACAAGGAAACTATAAACATGTATTAAAGCCTTTATACGATAAATAAAAACTATAATTATTCATAAAATACAATGAAAAAACGCTAAAAAATCAAATAATTATCTGGGCGAGTAGTTAAATCGGTTCTAATAGCAAACTGATAATTTACTCGTTTCAGGCTAGCGAGCCAGCATTAGTTCGGAACACTGCTTATAGCTAACAAGAAAAGTGACCAGATTTAGTAAAAAGTTATATTTAGTGTTAAAAAAGAATAATAAAATAGATATATCTTACATTGTTTAAAAAAATTGACATTTTCAAGAAATTTAACATGAAATTTCTTTTAAGTTGTATTTTCAAGAATGAGATATTATAAATATGATTTTATAATTAATATTTTTATACATATAATGTAACAAGGTACTAAAAAATTTCATAAAGCTTCTCTTTAAACTAATTCCAATATTTATCAATCTATTTAAGAATATGTTATTTCATAGCTTAAGAAAATAATTGTTTCATATATGAATTTTAAAGTGTTTAGTGATATCGAGAATCACTAAAACATAAAACTTTTATTAAAATACATTTCTTCACAGATGAAAACAAAAATACTTAGTATTCTTTTCTTGTTTTGATAATATATATCCTTTCATATAAGAATCTTTGAAATAAACTGAAATATTTAAATATCATATCATTCAGCATAAAGTATCAAAGTAATCATTTATTCAATAATATTTATAACAATAATTTTTAAAGCTACAAAACAATAATATTTAGTGTTTAAAAAGAATTTTTATTTAAAGTTTTCGATTTTTCTCAATCTTAGTTGGCTACCTTAATAATTAAAAAATCTTTACTAATTCTCTTTTAAATAGTAAACTGCAATAATTAATACACATCTTCCTTATATATTTAATCTATGAACAAATTTTAAAAGAAAACCCTACAGTTCTTTAATAATTTCAATGTCAGATCTTAATTCTAATATATTATTCATATTTTAAACATTTTTCATTAGTCTTTTAAATATAAATAGTTAATATTTGTATCGATTTCTTAAGATTCTACTTGTTATTTATTCCAATTTATTTGTAATGTTTAAATAAAAAAATCTTTTTTTTTATTTAAAACTCTTTATTTTTTTTAAACTCATATTACTCAAATTAATATCTTAATTATCCCGTCACTTATTCCTATCGTTTACCACATAAAAAGGGCATATTGGCCCGTAAAACAGGCACTAACAAAAATTAGTTCATAAAAATAAGGTCAATTATTTTTTCAGCAACAGATAATGAAGGAGAGAAAAAACAATTTACTATCAATTTTGCCCTTCTTGTTTTATCATGAGATAATGGTAATCCCAATCCTTCGAATTCAAAAGTAGTTTCCCAATTAGCTCCCTTTTCTAATACAATAGTTTTAAATCCACCTTCGATCAGAGGCACATTTACCGTTATATCCTGACATATATACCACGGTTTTATAGGATTATCAAAAATTAAATTATTTTCATCATCTCTTCTCAATCCTTTATCATT
>CAKKLC010000363.1:5031-17987 GCA_918559645.1 Ceratonova shasta | reverse complement strand
AAAATAAATCATAAATGTTTTAATCAATCAAAAATATAAAAAATGTTACTAAAAAATAAATTAAAAATTGAAAAAAATTTTACTCAAAAAAATTTTGGTTTTTTTCAAAAATTTGGGAAAAATTTCAAAGACGGCCTTTTTTTCCAAAGATGGCCTTTTTTACGCATAAACCCAAAAATGGTTTAAAATAACTAGTTAATATTACAAATTTTATAAAAAATATTAAAAAAAATATAAAAAAATTAGCAAGTTAATAATTTTTGGTACCCCATTTAAAATCCCCAAAAAAATCTCGAAAAAAAAATCCCGGAATAAAATAGGAAAAAAAATCAATAATAAAATTTTCTTAATACTTGGTATTTAATTAGCTAATTTCATTTGTATTAACTTAAAAATAAGTTTTTTATTTTCAATATTACCCAATTAGTTTCTATGTATAGCTTATCATGGCGTTTAAAAATATTTATTTTTAGAACATTGTTTTTAATATTAATCGACGCGCAAGGTTTATTTATACTAAACGAGTTTAATAGAATATTTCTTATCAGATGTAGCCCTAAAATGGAAATTATAAAATCCAATAAAGGAAAAAATATGATAGCACATAACGGGTTTATATATGTTAAAGGGAAAAAGTGGGCAGAAAATATATTGGATTTGCAAAAATGCTGCATGTAAAGGCACTGCTGTAACCAGCATAAATGACGAGGAGGAGAGAATTATAACGGCTAGAAAAAGCTATAAGCATGGTGAAAATCATGACCAATTAGAAGCAATAAAGATCAGAAACTGAATCAAAACGGCATCTAAGAATACTCTTTTTGGACCTAGACAATTAATTACCAATGTAATTGAAAACAATTTAAGAGCCGTAGTTTCACAGGTTGGATCAGCTGACGAATTGGCTTAAATGATTCTATACCACAGAAATTGCCGAAACCGCATATCAAACATGGCCACCTCTAATTTTAAATTAACCTTAGAAATGGTTTCTACCTTTAGAAACACAAGGCTATATCAATATGGCTCTGATTATTACGGAGATTTTCCTCAATACGATAGAATAGTGTTACTTTTTTCATTCGATCTAGCATATGAGCTTTATAACAGTCCAGTTTGGTGCATTGATGGTACCTTTTCGGTTAGTTCATTTGGTTGTACACAAGTATATAATATTGGCATTATTCGCGGTCAGCATGTAATTCCAGTAATATATGTTGAATTGGCAAATATAAAGCAGCAAACATATAAAAATATGTTAAATTTGATTAATTTAATGCTTCCTGGCTTGAATCTAGGATAATATTGTGCGATTTTGAAAAAGGCGCAATAAATGCATTTTAGAATGCTTTTCCCAATAATAATGTAAAAGGATTGTTATTCTAATTGGGTCAGAACTTGAACAAAAAAATCAATGAAGTTGGCTTAAAAGTAAACTATAGTAACGATAAAAACTGAAGGCTATTCACCTGATCACGAATATCACTGTCCTTTATTTTTATTCCACAGATTTTTGACACCTTCTCCTTTTAGAGATCGCATGATAGGTTTACTACATTTCTTAAGCTAAATATATGATTATTTTTGTACATATTATATAGGCAGTGAATCAAGCAATACTTTGGGAAATATATATTGTATCCAGTTGAGCTTTGGAATTCACGATCTCGATTCTTTAATGATGTTCCAAGAACGAATAATGCTATAGAAGGCTGACATAATACATTTGGGACCTCTTTTGGTAATTTAAACCCTAATTTTTTTTAAATTTTATGTTAAAAGTAAAACAAGAAGATAGAGGTAGCTACCAAAAATATTTAATGTAAACGAATGGTGAAACAATTAGAAGAAAAGCAAAATACGTCGGAATTCACAATGATTTTATTAACTTTTTATGCGAAAGGGAAAACAGAGACCCAAGAACCTATATTTTAGATTTAGAAGGCTTTATATACTATTAAAAATTTGGTTAAGGTATACTTTTGGCGGGGTATAAATAATAAATTAAAAATTAATAAAAAAATAAAAAAAATATAAATTAATAAATAAATAGATAATTACAATTTTAGATAACCAGATTTTAAATAAATTATAAAATAATTGACAAATTAAAATTAATATATATATATATATGTGGTAGACTGTTTTAACCTAATTTATTTAATCCTTATCGAATCTTTATAAATGAAATAAAGCCTATAAAAGTTGAGTGCTGTTTCTTGAATTATATAAACTTTCAAACATAAACTTTTTGAGATAAATTTCCATGTTTTCTAAATTTGCATACTCAGAAATTTTGCTTTTGAGCGTTCTCCACAACATTCCAGTGGCATTAGTATGTATTTCCAGATTCTGTGAGAGTACAAAGCCTGCGGTGTGATTTACAACAAAATGTAAATATCCTAATAAACTTAGATCGACGTATCCTCTCCATCCATCTTTTATAACTGTAGTGTCGATTTCTACATTTCTTAACATAAATTCATTTATCATATTCCTATTTCTCCTGCGTGTAACGAAAAAAGCACACTCTTGTTTCACGGCACAATGCACCCATGACCCATATTGACTGCTTTTTAAGAATCCGTCCACGTACATATTTGTGCGTGTAAATTATGGATTCATCTACTTCTACAATATATCCGCAGCCTCCTATTTTTTGATAATTAAAATTGCTGTAAAATTAGCATATCTTGCTCCTAAATTTCTTGAAGTATGATTTTGCGGTTTTCTTTGAAATTTGAAGATTTTCAGTTACTTCAAGGAGCGTTTTATCTTCTGCAAAACAGGAAAAAAGACGCAAAACTTTTGAGATGGGCAAGTGTATACCATAAAAGACCGTTTCGGTAAACAAACTTTTTTTAAACTTACATCCTTTAGAACAACACCTAAACTCACCTTTAGTGTTATGTCTTAATTTTGAGTTTTCTAAAAAAGTTGATCCTCCGCACAAATCACAAAAATGAGGTGCTGGTTGATTAGCCCAAGTTCTACTGTAAGATTATAACTTGATTCTGGCGTAACTGTTTTTTCTATAACTTCAAACACCGTATACATTTCCTTAAATGGCGGTGAGTTTTTTTTTAAATTATATATTATTAATTTTAATTTTTCAATTATTTGATAATTTATTTAAAATATGGTTAGCTCTAATTTTAATTATTTACTTATTTATTTATATATTTATATATTTTTTAATTTTTAATTTATTATTATTTATACCCCCAAAAGTATACCTTTACCAATAGTTTATTATTGATTTTTCCCCTATTTTTTCCTATTTTTTTCGTGATTTTTGTTTACTATATTTTTTCTGGATTTTAATGGGTCACAAAAAAAAATTAAATATTAAAAATGATAAATAGTAGGAAATGATAAATAATTAATTAAAGTTTAAAATTTAAATTAAAATTAAAAAGTAATTAATAAAATAGATAAAACAGTAATTAAAACTAAAAATTTTAAATAAAATTTAAAAATTAAACAATAAAATTATTTAAAAAATATAATATAGCTAAATAATAATTAAAATTAAAAGAAATCAAGTAACCAATAATATAATAAAAATATGAACTAAAACTTTCAAAATTAACTAATAAAATAATACAAATGGTTGAATTTAATTAACTAATAAAATATTAAAAATTATTAATTAATAATAAATTTATTATCTAAATTAAAAAAAATAATAAATATAGGTAAATAATAATTTGGTATTTAAAATATTAATAAAAATTTAAAAAGTATTTAAAATAAATAAAATAATTAGTAAATATTCAAAATATTAAAAAACCGTTAAGGAGTTAATAAAATTAAAATAGATAAAAATATTAACTAATATTTAAAAAGTAATTAATAATTTAATGAAAATAGTAACTAAATATATTTAATTAAAAAAATGGATGAAATAAATAAATAATATTTTAAATATTAAAAAAATCTTTATAGTTAATAAAAAAATGAAAATAGTTTATAATAATTCATTAATACTAAAAATAATGGTGTATGCGGGTTAAACGATACTTTTGATATTATTGGCACTTTTGAAAAAATAATAAGTAAAAAAAAATCATTTTTTTTTTCAAAATAATCAGTAGTTAGTTGAAGCGTTTAGTTCTTTCGTATTTATACTCCTATAGAAACTGAATAAGATATTCTTAATACTGGACTTGTGATTTTCCTACTATTTGATGTGATAATCTCTTCAAGTAACACACAATCCCTTTAGTTGATTTTGTATGAACACTTGGGTCGTCTGGATCCACAAAATGGATGGAATGGTTGACATTTTTGTGCTAAAAATCGGGACAATCCATAAGTACAGTGAAAAAGGCTCTCCATTTATGCGTGATAATAGTAGTTAACCGCAATATATATACTCAAATAATTCGTCTCATTGTTACTGCTTTTATTTGCTCTACAGGCGCTATAAAAATTTTTTCAAGCCTCTTTCTACTCCTCCAAAATACCATTGTCCACCAGTTGCACGCTCATGTTTATATTTTCTTTTAAAGAAAAAGCTTTCATCCATCTCTACCATTTTTCTTGTACCATCTTGGGTTATTAAGTCAAGCTTAATACGTATAGCCATCATGTCATCAAAAATCACTTTTCTGACCATTTTAGAATATACCGAAACACTGTTTTGATCAATTTGAAGCTCATGAGTTATTTTTTGAAAATATTATCGTTTTTGTATTTATTAATAAGTAAAAACAGTTTTCATTTTTAATCTATTGCCCTTTAAAAGCTTTATTTTCTTACACTACAGGAAAAATGACAAGTTGACTTACACACCCAGTAAAATCAGTCAACTGATGCGTTACGTTTTTTTATGCCATTCGGGTACCATTTTTACATTTCTTGTGTATCATTGTATTGGCAATGATCTTAAAACGTGCCAAGAAGATATTAGCATCGTATGGAGTTTTCATATGCTGTGAAATAAAGGCTTCCGAGAAGTTTAATGTTCTAAACTATTCATCTGTGTACAGATTTTCTGTACTTATGATTTCTACTTTCGAATTTTTAACATATAAAGTTTGCCTTTAAAAATTGTCAGGTTTTAATTAATCTCAAAAGCGTTGTTTAACCCGCATGCACAAAAATAATAAATATAATTTAAAATTTAAATAATAAAAATAGTTTTAAATAATTAATTATTACAACCATAACTCGCTTTAAGATATATATAAGATTCTCGAACACTGACCGCAAAACGAAAAGTTGTACAAGAATTCAATTAAACCAATTAAAATTCCCACAAATTCAATGAGATCGGTTTCAAATCTTTTATAAAGACATGTTTTAGAATACAAAAATCTTTATATTTCATTAAGATTAAAAATACACAAAAATTAATTTGCATATAAAATAATAAAAGACTGAAAATCAACAACTAATTTTAAAAAGAAATAAAATAACCTAATATTACAAAAAATATATGTATGTATATAAAAAAAATTATTCTTAAATGGCTTTAATCACAAGATGATAAAGAAATCGTAATCTGCAGACGACTGTAGTCATAAGTTTTTGCTACTTTTTTGCCTAGTTTAAAAAAACTCTCCAATGCTGTTTGTCTTTCATACTTGTCTATTTCGTTCTTTAATAATTAAAATCAGCTAATGTTAGAGTTAATTCATCTAGAAATTTTATCTCGAAATTCATAGTTAAGATGGGTTTCTACTAGTTTATTATTCCTTGTTTGAAATTATATAAAACTATGAATATTTTTTTTATATTAACTATTTTGATAAAACAGGATCTGTTTCTTCATCAAATGCCAGTTCTAGGTGAAACTGAATGAGTTCCTTATATGAAAGAGATTCCCTTAAACTATTAAGTATATCAAACACATCATTTAATTTGAATAATGCAAAGCTAAGATAGTGAGCTAGAACTGAAATGTTTTATATGATTTCTGAAAGGAAGTTTACTTCCACATCAGTAACTTAAACAAATTTTGTCATTTTTTTCCCAAACATGATTAATTATTCTTTACTTTAATTTTTTCCATAATTCACTAATTCTATCAAAAAAGTTCCCCTAATGGTTAAGTTTTTTCACAAAATTTAATTGAATATTTATTATCTGCTTGTTTGATAAGTTGACGGAATGTTTAGAGTAGATGAAATACTTTAAAGATATTTATTGCACCTGGATCCATTGATTAAATCAGAGCTTTTGTAATTTTTAGAATTTATTAACCAGCAGATAAAATACTATAAAGATATCTATTGCACCTGGATCCATTGATTAAATCAGAGCTATTGTAATTTTTGGATTTTACTAACCAGTAGATGAAATACTTTAAAGATATCTATTGCACCTGGATCCATTGATTAAATAAGAGCTGTTGTAATTTTTGGATTTTGCTAACCAGTAGATTTAATACTATAAAGATATCTATTGCACCTGGATCCATTGATTAAATCAGAGCTGTTGTAATTTTTGGATTTTACTAACCAGTAGATGAAATACTTTAAAGATATCTATTGCACCTGGGTCCATTGATTAAATCAGAGCTGTTGTAATTTTTGGATTTTACTAACCAGTAGATGAAATACTTTAAAGATAGCTATTGCACCTGGATCCATTGATTAAATTAGAGCTGTTGTAATTTTTAGAATTTATTAACCAGCAGATGAAATACTTAAAAGATATCTATTGCGCCTGGATTCATTGATTAAATTAGAGCTGTTGTAATTTTTAGAATTTATTAACCAGCTAATGAAATACTTTAAAGATAGCTATTGCATCTGGATCCATTGATTAAATCAGAGCTGTTGTAATTTTTAGAATTTATTAACCAGCAGATGAAATACTTTAAAGATATCTATTGCACCTGGATCCATCGATAAAATCAGAGCTGTTGTAATTTGTGGATTTTACTAACCAGTAGATTAAATACTATAAATATAGCTATTGCACCTAGATCCATTGATTAAATTAAAGCTGTTGTAATTATTGGATTTTACTAACCAGTAGATGAAATACTTTAAAGATATTTATTGCAACTTGATCCATTGATTAAATCAGAGCTGTTGTAATTTTTAGAATTTACTAAGCAGCAGATGAAATACATTAAAAATATTTATTGCACCTGGATCCATTGATTAAATCAGAGCTGTTGTAATTTTTAGAATTTATTAAGCAGCAGATGAAATACTTTAAAGATATTTATTGCAACTTGATCCATTGATTAAATCAGAGCTGTTGTAAATTTTGGATTTTACTAACTATTAGATGAAATACCCTAAAGTTCAGTACATATCGCGCGCGTTATACGAAAAAAATCTACAATTTTATAAAAATAAATAATGCGCGTTATCAGCGGATATTATTTAATAATATTCACTTTCAGACTCAAAAAACAACGAATTCAGAAGATACAAAAATTCTTTTGGTAATTCGATCTTTCTTTTTCCTTATTAGATTCCAAATGAATAATTTTATCTGCACTTTGGATGTCAGTAATAATACCCACAGCTTTGAATCCGTTCAAAATACATTCGGCTGTGACCGAGTTCCATGCTTTCACGATCCATTCGCAAACAAGAGAATATGATGCGCGTTTCATCTTACCCCCTTTGTAAATGTATGGTAAGCTTCAATCATCCAAGATTCCCATATGTTGCGTACCTTGGATTTAAAACTCTTGTTTACTTATATATCCAGAGGCTGGAGTTAAGATGTAAGTCCAGCGGGAATAACAGATAAGATGGAATATCGGCCAGCAGTTTTTTTAGAAGCTTCTGTAATATGCAATGTCACTGAGTCATAAACCAAAAGCGATCTCGGCTTAAAAAATAATCCCGGTCTTTTTCCCAAAATAATAGTTAACCATTCCCATAGCATTACTTGGTCCATCCGACCCCCTTTATTGGTCCTGATAACTATGGCAGCCGGAAATTTTAAATTTGTAATAGTCTTCCGTTTAAAAATCACCATTGGAGGCAGTTTTTTCCCGTCCCCTGATATTATCAATACAACAGTGAGGTTAAATTTTTCAGCATTACAAGTAACAATTCTCACATCTTCTGTTCCCTTGCTTTCTACTGTAAAATTGCTAAGCAGATCGAAGCTCATGGGTACCTCGTCCATGTTACCTATTTGTGAGTGTTGCACACTAACACTAGCTTTTAAAACAAATTCTTTAAATAATGTTATGTTTTCTCCCCACTTTTTGGAAAGCTTTCGACCCACTGATGTTACCGCAAGGATAGAAAGGTTATTTCTATGCATAAAGCGATTACACCGTCTATTACTCGCTTTAAAATTGGAAATTTCCAATTGTATTACCATTGAACGTGCCTTGAGTTTTATTGAAGTTGTAGAAACTCGTCTTATCTGGCTCCTTAAATCCTTTATCCATATTTTCAACTCATCTTTAAGCTTCAACCAATGCGCTTTTCCGCCTCTTCTAGCTCTTTTGGGACACCTCATGGATTTTAGCACCATCTCGTGTTTTCTCCACTCTCTCACACTGCTTTCAGATACACCGAATCTTCTTGCCGCCTCCTAATTGCTGCTTATCTTTGCACATTCAATTACATTAAGCATCCTTGAAGCAGAGTAAGAATTTCTTCGTGTTTTCTTGTCTTTTACGTCTGTAAAGGGGTACATAAAAAAACAATACTGCGCGTTATATAATGAAAAAAGCTCTCGGAAGATTTAAAAGGGTGCGCGTTTTACACGGAACTTTAGGGTACTTTAAAGATAATATTGCACATGGATCCATTGATTAAATCAGAGCTGTTGTAATTTTTAGAATTTAATTACCAGTAGATGAAATACTTTAAAGATATCTATTGCACCTGGATCCTTTGATTACATCAGATCTGTTAAATTATTGGTTTTTACTAACCATGAAGCCTTTAGATAGTTCATATAAATTTGTAGGATATCCTTGTGCATTATCCAAGATTATAATAGTCTTATTGCTTAAGTTACTATCTTGCATATATTTTTTGACTTTTGCAAAATAGTGTTTTTAAACCAATTCTCAAAAATAACCTTTTGCAACCAAGCTTTCTTGTTGGATTTCCATATCTATTAACTAATTTTTATTTATTCCTTTAAGGTACCTTGGATTTTCTTACTTTTATAACAAATGTGGTTTCAGCTTAAAATCTCCTGCGGCGTTTGCAGCTAATAA
Organism: Ceratonova shasta; assembly: GCA_918559645.1. Lineage (NCBI taxonomy): Eukaryota > Metazoa > Cnidaria > Myxozoa > Bivalvulida > Ceratomyxidae > Ceratonova > Ceratonova shasta. Next base: position 8,827 of record CAKKLC010000363.1, on the reverse strand, counting down.
TATCATAGTTATTCCTTTTTTGATACTATAACCAAACGCAGATTTTTTGTTTTATGACATGTATTTGCGATAAAACATTTGGTGCCAATAAAGTCATGTTTAGTATTTGTTAAAGACTTGCTTAGGCTTATAAAAGCCTTTTCCAACAATTCATTTTAGTTTTGGATATTCTATAGATACATCCTCATCGGCACTAGCTGTTCAGCTATCATTGAAAAATCACTCAAATTTATTCTATTTTTAAAAATTATTAAGCCATCCTCAGTTTGTTTGGAATTTGACATCTTAAGAAGACTTTTCGGTGTTCCCTTTTTCAAATTTTTTAAAAATCTCTAATCTTAGTTAATAATAGTCATTTAACTCATTAGCTTTCCCTGAATGCTAATTTTCTAAATCCATATAATAAATACATTCTCCTTGATAAAGTTTCTTTAGTGTCTTGATTTGAAGAAATCTAAAGGTGTAGCAGTTTGTAAATGTTTTAGTTTGTTCTTTTAATCTTGAATAGTTTTTATGATAGATTTCAATAATCTCATTTTTTTGGATTTTTTAAAACTTTTCTCTTAGCTTCTTTAAGATGTAATAATTGTATTTTAATTTATAAGGTAAATAATTTCCAACTTATCTTTCTATCAATGTGAAAATTAAATAATTGTTTTGGTAACATTAAATCTACAAAATAATTTAATTCTTATATATACAATTATCTAATAAATACTAAAAATTTTCCTGAATGTTTCCCTTTTTTTAAGAAGTATTTAAAAATCAGTTTCATGTATAAAATCCAAATACTTATCAAAAAATCTAAACTAACCGCTTTATTAACATATACTGAATAAAGCTTTTTACACAGATGGAATGTAAAGTAATGTGTATATTGGTTGCATTTGTGTAAGATAGATAAAATTTGGCTATATCAACATAAAATAAATTTTTTTGCCGATATAGCCAAAGTTTTGGTTTTAATTTTAAAACCAACCTTATTTAAAGAAAGCCGTTAGCCAAATGTCTTATAAAGAGCTGTCATATATACAGGTAAGGGTGTAATATATATTTCAACAAAAATTTAAAAAATAATTGATAAAATAGTTAAGATAATTAATAAAAAATTAGTTTATATTTAAATCATTAAAAAAATTTAATTAATATTTAAATGTATATTATTATTAAAAAATTAATTGATAAAATAATTAAACTACATCAAAATAATTAATCATAAATATGTAAACTAAAAAATAATAAGAAATTAATAAAATGTTAAAATAAATAATATTAATTATTAAACTACTTAAAAAATGTTATTTATCAATATATGTTAAAAATAGGTAAAAATAATTATTTTTTAAAATATTAAATAAGATTTATAAAGCAATTATTAAAATAATAAAGATAATTATTATTAAAAATATTATTAAAAATTAAAATTACAGTAATTTTTTTAACAAAAAGCAAAAAACATAAAAATTTCCTTTCGTTAAAAACTAAGAACGAAAAAATGTAGTTATCTTTTTTTTTAACTAGATAATCTGTTATTCTACCATTTCTTTTTTTTGCTTTTTTCTGAACTTAAAAAATCAGTTTACTTGTAGAATAACGGCAAAAACTTCTTATCATTGACACAAAAAATTTCAAGCATATATAAATATAAAAAAACATCTTTCTTGCAAATTATAAATTCTTCTTTACTCTCAAGCTCCTCTTCAAATTCAACTTCATTTTCATTTACAAATTTCGGCATCTCTACATATTCTTTATTCTCAAAAATAAAAGCTTCATTTTCAGTTAAATTACTTTTTTCTACACTTTCTTTTCTTGATAATGATTCATTAATATTTAGATATAGATTTTTATTGGTTTGAGTTTAAAACGAGTTTTGAAAGTTTTTTTCAGCTTTTTTAAAACAATTTATTATTGTGGCTGTATTTACTTTATCTCAAGATCTAATTATAAGCGGGATAGTATCAGATGAAGTAAATTTTGGTAAAATTAATTTCATATCAACATTTTCATTCTGAAAAACTATTTTTTGAAGGAAATATTTTTTATAATTGGTTTTAAAAGAATGGATTACTTCTTGATCAAGTGGTTGAACTTTGGAAGTTGTATTTTTCGGCAATAAAATTATTTCTAAGGTGCTAAAAGATTTTCCATTTAATACATTACATGGAGCATTGTCAATAATCATTGCTATTTTGCGTTTTGAGTTAAAAAATAGTTATTTAATGACAATAACCACTCTTCAAAAATGGTTCTTGTCATCCAGGCTTATTTTGAATTTTATATAAATTATAGAATTTTTGTTTAAATTAATGGTTTTTAACCAACGTGGTTTTTTTGCTCCCAATAATAACTGGTGGTAACTTTTGACCTAAAGAGCTTGTTGATGATAATAACGTTACTCAATCCTTTGAAAATTATCTCGAAATTTTATTTTCAAGAGATACAGATAATGTTTTTTTGGGCGGAAATTTAAAAAATATGGTGGTTTTTTCTGCGTTAAAGACGTCATTTGGACTATAATTTATAAGTTTTTCATTATATTATTCGCAATTTTCCCTTTTCAAATTTAAATCCACAAGTACATGTTCTCAGGATATTATTCTATCTTTTGTCTTAGTTTAAATTCTGTCAACTACATATCAGAACATTTAAAATTTACCAACTTATAATCTTTAGCAAAATCCATATCAGCCGATTTTAAAAAATTTCATTTGTGATTGTTTTATTTGACTGTCTCTAAGACACAAACCATTAATATAAAAACCGGCCGAATAATTTCTGTCTTCCTCGATTAACCAACTTTTTTCCTTTCAATATTATTTTACTTAAATTCTTGAAATGTTTTCTTTATGAATTCCATATTTTTAAAGATTATTAATCGTACCAATTGCCATATCAAATTATTTTGGCTAAAAAAGTTTGAGAAACTCCAGTATTCTGTATAAAATAGTGTAAAAAATTCATCTTAAGTTTAATGCTATAAAGTTTCGTTCTTTCTTATTGTTGTTAATTCTAATCATGGATTTTTGGGGTAAAAACTCGTTCGTAAAATAAAAATTCGTTAGATAAAAAAATATAAAGTATTAAATATAGATAAAAATTTTTTTGTTTTAATTAAAAAAAATGTTTGTTCAAAAAATTATCCTTAATAAAAAAATGACTAATTTGTAAAATTAATAATTATTTCTAAAAATATTACAAGATTTATAAAGTAATTATTAAATAGTAAAGAGAAAAATAATTAGTATTAAAAATATTATTTAATAATAAAAATATTGAATAATGTTTATACAGTAATTATTAAATAGTAAAGAGAAAAATAATTAGTATTAAAAATATTATTAAATAATAAAAATATTGAATATTGTTTATAAAGTAATTATTAATTAGTAAAGAGAAAAATAATTAGTATTAAAAATATTATTAAATAATAAAAATATTGAATAATGTTTATAAAGTAATTATTAAATATGTATACAAATATTTATTTAATATTAAAAATAACTAAATAACTAAATTTATAAAAAGATAAAAAAAAGAATTATTAAATATAATTGCAAAAGTACAGGGTTTTTCATCTAAATTAACGATTTTTTCAAACTAATTAACGATTTTTTCATTTAAATTAACGATTACTTTAAATTCCTTAAATGCAAAGAAAAAAACAACTAGAAGGAAGAACAAGAAAACAATTATTCGAAAATATAATAATGGACTATGACCACGTGTTATAAGCCAAGATCTTGACCTAAATGAAAGCACGGTGGCATCAGTCATTAGACTGTATAAGAATACA
>CAKKLC010000345.1:39034-49499 GCA_918559645.1 Ceratonova shasta | reverse complement strand
ACCCTGGGGAAAAAACCTGATAGATCCTTTTTTATGATTTTATTAATGTTGTTGATTTTGTTAGATTGTATAAATGAATTTTTTGATTTTCTATTTTTTTCACCCTGGGGAAAATCCCAATAGATCCTATTTTTATGATTTTATAAATGTTGTTGATTTTGTTAGATTGTATAAATGAATTTTTTGATTTTCTGTTTTTTCACGCTGGGTAAAAACCCAATAGATCCTTTTTTTATGATTTTATGCATGTTTTTGATTTTATTAGACTGTATAAATGAATTTTTTGATTTTCTGTTTTTTTTACCCTGGGAAAAATCCCAATAGATCCTTTTTTTATGATTCTATGAATGTTGTTGATTTTATTAGATTGTATAAATGAATTTTTTGATTTTCTGTATTTTTCACCCTAAAAGAAAAACCTGTTAGATCATTTTTTTTTATGATTTTATAAATGTTGTTGATTTTGTTAGATTGTATAAATGAATTTTTTGATTTTCTGTTTTTTTCACCCTGGGGAAAAAACCTGATAGATCCTTTTTTATGATTTTGTTAGATTGTATAAATGAATTTTTTGATTTTCTGTTTTTTTCACCCTAGGGAAAAACCTGATAGATCCTTTTTTTATGATTTTATGAATTTTGTTGATTTTGTTAGATTGTATAAATGAATTTTTTGATTTTCTGTTTTTTTTCACCCTGGGGAAAAAACCTAATAGATCCTTTTTTTATGATTTTATTAATGTTGTTGATTTTATTAGATTGTATAAATGAATTTTTTGATTTTCTGTTTTTTCACCCAGGGGAAAAACCTGATAGATCCTTTTTTTATGAATGTTATTGATTTTGTTAGATTGTATAAATGAATTTTTTGATTTTCTGTTTTTTTTTTCACCCTATGGAAAAAACCTGATAGATCCCAATTCATATAAAATTATAAAAAAAATCACTAATACAAATTTGGAAAAAAATGTTATTAATTTTGTCAAGTTTAAATAATGTTGAAACGAGTTAAATGTTACAAAAACTATTTCTTGATTATAGTTGTTAATGGATGTTCATATACTATTATTTAAGAATAATAATAGTTAAAATATTGAAAAACATCCATAGTTATTAAGGAATTGGAAGCATATAATAAATTGGTTAATTTAGGATATAAATATATAAAAAGTAATCAATTCGAGTTGATAGTAATTACTTATTAAAATATTTACTATATTTTTTTCAAACTGTTTGAAACAAGTAATTTGATTTATAAATATTGTTAAGATAAATGGCAAAAATATTTTTTTAGAAATTTTAAAACAATTTTCTTATAGTTTTTTTTCAAAACTAAATTAACAAATGAATTTAAGTTATTTGCAAAAATATCTAGATATTCCATAAATTTAGCTAATAAACTTTTATTAAATTGAACAAAAATAACATACAATATTAATTCAATCATATATTACAAGTAATTATAAATTCATTAGATTCTGTAATAACGCTTTTTGACTATAGTGTAAAAGATACAGTACTCAAATTCCTAATATCTTATTAGATTGAAAATTAATAGGTTGTTTATATAAAATGTAAAATTTATGTTTTTTTTTTGAATTTTAGACTATATTTATCAACAAAATACTCCATTTTTATTTAGAACATATTTCGAGTAAAAAAAAAGTTAAATTAAGACTTGAATATAAAAGTTTCAAAATATTTTTTTATAATTGAAATTTTGCGCTAATTTCACTAAGAGTGCTTGAAAATAATTACTTAAAAAGACACTAAAATTTACTTGAAAAAAAATAATTAAAAATAAATTGGTTTATAGTAACTTTAAATGATTAAACCCAAAATAAGTATTGTTTTTATATTTTAACCATATATCGTTTTTTGATAGAATAAAATATTAAACATTGAGTCTAATGGAAAATCAATCAATAATTTAATAATAAAAGTTATGACCCACGTTGTTATTTAACTTATCATAAGACTTACAAATACTTGAATATATTGATCAAAAGTATTAAAAAACTACTCTAATAAATCTGATAGATGTTAAATGTTAAGAAGAGAATATTTATGTGATTTTATAGAAAACATTTAGTATCATATAAAACCGAAATATTTTTTGTGGATTTAAACAGATTTCAAGAAATAAACAAAAATTATTTAGATTTCTGTATCGTAAATACTCAAGAATATTGTTGAGAATCAAAAATCAAATCAAGAAATGGTTTTGCTAAATCCTTGATGCTGAAAATTAAAAAATTGTAAAAATAAAAACCCATGAATTAAAGAAATTTTATAAGAGACAATATCCTACCAAGATACTCATGCTTTTCTTGTCAAAAAAAGTATTTTGGCACCGCGTAGAATTTATTGTCTAATATGTTCATCTCCAATGAATTAGAAAAAATGAAAATTTAGAAGAGGGATAAACATACCCTTCAGATGAGGATCAAAGGCATGTAGAAAGACGCTGGGAATATTTCACAACAGCATATTCTAAAACTGTAATCTTGACTTGGTAAAAGTTTTTGATTTTATTAAGATTAAGGCAAATCGATTCAAGATAAGGTTGGCAGAAGTTAAAACTAGTGTGATTGAAGCTAGTTGTTATAAAGTGGTTTAATACGTTTGTTGACTTGTGTATGACAAATTTTCTTCATAATATCAATATTTTTACAGAAGTGGGTGTGTGTGAAGTTGACGAAACTCATTTATATACTTGGAAGAATAATCAAGAAAGAGTTTTGAGAGGTCAGTGTTTGTGGAATGTTGACATAATTCATCGTAAACAAAAAAAAATTGATGGTATCCAAAAGTAGAGACGATGAAACTTTAAAACAATTCATTTCAAGCAATGTACCAAGAGGTTCAACTGTTATATATGAAAGATGGTTAGCATACAGTTACTTATCATATAACGGTTATATTCATAATGTCATTAATCATACAGAAAACTTTGTTCATCCCGATTACAAATCAGTACATACAAACACTGTAGAACGAATGTAGTGTAACTTGGAAGAACTCATTTCTTTGAATTAAGCGGCCAAAAAGTATGAAATATATGTTCAAAAGTACCACTGTTAAAAAAAATCTTAAAAGTTATACTCCCGAAGCAAAGTTTGATCTTATTTTTAATTTAATTTAATGATTCTAATTTTTTTTAATTTTCTAGCTCGCAAGGAATGACCATAAGGCAAGAAATCTTTTAATTTTTGCAGTCATAATAAAACATTGATTTAAACAACACTAGGTTAATCAAATTCAATCTACTTTTATTATCTTTCAAGAAAAAATTGAATAAATGTTAATATTTTTTTGACATTGAAAACTTACAAATATGTATTTGTTTGTTACATCTTACATTTCATAAATCAACAAGTTTTTATGCCATAAAACTTAAGAGTCACAGACTAATTTTTATCTCCATAACTCCTGATTATAATCTTAATAATAATATTGCTTAAAAACGAATAAACCATAACAATTAAGTTTATATAATGCAATATGTAGCTGATTAATTTAGCCAGATAAATAATCAAGATAGCAAATTACTTTTTATAGCTTGTATAATTTTGAAAATATTTGTTTAATAATATAATACTTACAAGTCCATATTAACGTTTTATACCATAGTATCATTATGATTGCTTAAATGGGTTTTATAAAAAGAATATATTTATAAGATTCTTTATACTTCTCAAGAAAATATATACAATGAAACACAAAAATAATAAAAGCATTCATTTTTTGATTCATATAAACAATCTTGGTATCTCCTAATTTTAGATATATACTCCGAAACCTTTTGGTAAAAATGAGAAATACAACAAACTAATCAATAATTTTTAAACCAAGTTCAAAATAAATTTATACCTTTTTAGATTCTTTAATAACAAAAACAGTAATATTACTAATAACTCAATACAAACTTGATAAAAACAACCATGAAAAACTAATTTATACAAAAATATGGTATTAAAAGGATATTTAAAAATTTCAATTAATGATACTAGTTGAAACTTTAAAAATAAATGATTATAAGGTTTTAGATAAATCAAAACTTATAATCATAGAAAACATGTTTGATCTAAAAATTCAATCCAAACGACAAATTTTTTAGATAAATTGAAAATCTTAATATTTGAGTTGATGCTTGTACTTTTTGAAACAGCTTCTGTGTTCGTTATCAAATTTCTATTTAATAAAATATTCTTTCTTATGGATATATTTTAACCGGAATGGTGTGCAAAACTATAACAAACTTATTTTGAAAATTCACAATTAATTATACAATGATATTGAATTAATTTCCAAATAATAAAAATCTTAATATTACGTTGTACGCATACAAGTTTCTTATCAAATGAATACCTTTATTCATCATTTAGTACAGCTAATTAATAACGTTGTATGTTTTACATCTAAATATATTTAATAATCTATTAAAAATACTTCTTTGTTAAATAAATATTCCTCTAGTGGTATTTAAAATATATTTAGATATGGTATATACATAGGTACGTTTGAGCCTTATGAAATTAGTTATAAAACGTCAAATGTAAAAATAAGTTTCTTTAAACACGAAGAATTTCAAATTACATGATTTTCTATTGAAAAAACAACTTTTATGAAGGTTTTTACAATCAAACTAAGAAAGTGGTAGTAACACATATTGGTATCTTGAAATTAATTTTAGTAATTTTATTTCAAAAATATAATAAATTTCACTCATCAAGTCATAAAAAATGTTCTTTCATTTTAAATAAGAGATAACTCATGGGTTTTTTCATTATTAGTCACATTTATTTTTCAAAATTAAATATCTCAATGTAAACTTAAAAATATTTTTTAAAGTTATTCTCTAGTTTAAGGTTAGTATTAGTCCTTTAAATATATTAATATTTTTTTTTATAATATCTACAAAATGATAATAGATTTAGTTATCTTTAAGAAAAATTTGTAATTTCCATGATTATAAAAATTTCCATTACAAGGTATAATAATGAAATAATAGCATACCATGAAATCTTGAATAAAAGCGGTATTTTGTATAAGCGGCACTGCGTAATTTAAAATAAAATTCCACTTTTTTTTTTGTATAAGCCTGGGCTTATATACAAGATTTTAGGGTAGTCTGATCTTGTGTATAAGCCGCACCGAACTTTTTAAAAATAAAATCATATTTTTTTTCGTATAAGCCACGGCTTAGATACGAGGTTTTAGGATATACATAATAATACTTATGTCGTATTCGCTAAAAAATAATCACAAATTTTAATTAACATCCTAAATCATTTTATAATAACTATCTCTCAATACCAACCAACAATAGTTATTTATGATTTTCATAGATTATTTTGAAAGTTTAATTAGATCATAAAAACTAGAAAATAATAAAAAAATATTGGACATGTTCTGAGAATGAATTAGAAATGTAGTTAAACCAAGATTTTATTTAAATCATTATTTTATGACTACGCTATCAATGAATTAACTGAAAAAATATTTAAATTTAGGTTTTTAATGTAAAGATAACATTTAGAATTTAATAAAAAAATATGGTATAATTAGCACAATATTAAGTCTTGAAAGCTTGAAGATGTGATAATCAATATCAAACAACCCAAAATTTGTATTTTTTTAACTATAAAGTTTGTTAAACCATAATTATGTAATAAATTTAAAAAAATTACTCTTGTTTGGTCAATAATAAAACAAACTGGAAAATTTTGATGAAATACATTTTTCCATATAAAAAATATTGAAAAATTGTTTACTCATATCTTCTCACTTGTTTTAATACATTCTCAATATATAAAAAGCTTGTTAAATATTATTAATAAAAGTTTTCAATCTAGTTTAAACAAGTCCTGGTATAATTGGATATTTAAAAGCAAATATTCTTTTTAAGCAGTTTAGGAGTATTATAATTTATTTGATTTTACCAAAAAAATAGTACATTTAATTAAGTTATGATGAAAAAAATTGAAAATATGTATTTTTGCACTGGGTTAAATACGTAGTATCATTTTAAAACCATTTCATTAGATAATTTTTGATCAAGGTTTAAAATCAGTCTTTATGTGTATTAAATAGTAAAATCCAACAAAAAAATGTTTATAAACGGGATTTTAGCTTTTACTTATAAAGTTTATTTTTTTACACTATTTTCGATGAATATACTTATAAATTTGTTTTTTTTATTATTTTTAATTTAAAAGGAAATGATGATAGATTAATATTTTAATATTTATATTATTATCCTTCTGCATCCGTGAAAAATAGTTTCTAAATTTTATTTTTTAATGTATCTAATACAATTTTTATCTATGGTTGTTACAGTGTACAAACTTTTAGATAATTGATAAAAATTTTAATATTTTGTGAAATTATTAAACTTCTATAAAATTAAGCATAAGATAGATGATAATTTAAAAACAAGTTTACATATTTTTTTTTCAAATAACATTTTTAAAAATAGTTTTATATTAATCAATAAGTAAAATTTGATAAATTTTTGGATACATTAGGACTATGATTAAAACATTATAGATTTTATATTAAAATTTAAAGCGAAATTTTTTATTATATAATATAGGATAATTCATAGATAATCATTTATAATTATTCTTATTTGTATTAATAAAACACAATTTTGAAATCATTTTATTATATAAAATTATATAAATTGGTTGATATTTACAAACCAAATTTTTAATTATTGTTATATAATGGAATTCATACTAATTTCAAAATCAATTTAAATTTCCATTTTATTATAAATTAGTTGTGATACTTTTTTTTAATGAAATAAATTTGACGACAATACTGATCATGTACAAGCAAAACTGAATATCTTTGAATACTAATTTTCATTATTTAACCTAGGCCTATATACTTGTTGAAACAATTAAAGTATGTAACCTTTTTTTATAAAGGAAATAAGACTGGTAAAAATTTTAATAATAATGAAATAAATTCGACGACAATACTTATCGTGTACAAGCAAAACTGAATATTTTTAAATACTAATTTTTATTATTTAGCCTAGGCCATTATACTTGTTGAAACAATAAAAGTATGTAACCTTTTTTTATCAAGGAAATAAGACTGGTAAAAATTTTAATAATAATGAAATAAATTTATTGTCGATCCTTATAATATATAGGTAAAACTGAATATTTTTAAACACTAATTTTTATTATATAACCTAGGCTATTATACTTGTTGAAACAATTATAGGTTGTAACCTTTTTTTACAAAGGAAATAAGACTGGAAAAATTTTGATAAGGGAACGTTCGTAAATTACGTAATGTAAAAAACTGGTTTTTTGGACCCCTACCCCTTGTAACAAAGTGTAACAAGGTTTTGAACTCTCCCTACCCCTAGTGTAATGTAAAAAACGCAAAATTTTTTTTTATGAAACTAAGCAACTTTTATTATATATTCTTTTATGGAACATTCATTTTTGATTCAAGTAAAGTTAAAGGTATTTCAAATAGTTCTTCAGCTCTAGTGATGATCAAATTTCCACCGTCAACGTCTTCTTGATTCATCCATTCCGGTTCCTCATCCAAAACAACTAAAATCTCATTATTTCTATGAAAGATAATTTTTTTTGGTTTGATTTTCGACACATTTTTTGACTTTTTGTGAATATTTTTGAGGTGATTTTTTAGAAACTAACTTGATGCGACGTAAAATCTACAATCCTAACAGGTTCTTTATTTAATTTGATTTTGAATACTTAAAAGATGAAAGATCGTAAGGCTGCTCACTAGAAGACCAAATAATCGATTGAGATAGATTAGAGAATTTGCCGTTTTTATTATCAGCTGCTTTGAAGTGAAAATTTCCCTCTTCGTATGAAAATGAAATCAATGAAGGAAGAAAACGATGAGGAAACATTTTCAAATAATTTCCAATTGAAGTGCAGCATTTTACATAATGGCATTTGATAACTTGTAGAAAGTATTGCGATGATCGAACGTGATTAGCTTTCCAGTGTTCATCCTAATGTGTGAGGTTGAGTTGATCAATTTCTGAGACGGCTGATTTAATGAACTCAGCCACTGTAGGACGGCCATCCGTGGTTACATTGAAAAATATCTCAGAAAGCACCGATTCCGCATGCTTAAAATTTTTTACCTTCAAATCCTAATCTACTGTTTGTCCATTCTTTAATTGCGATCTAAATTCTTCGTATGGAAGAATAACATCCGATAATTCTTTTGACAGAGGTTTCATGCGTCTTTCTACGGGATAAAATCCTGAATGTCCTGGTGCCTTGGTCGCTATGAATACTGCATTATTATTGTTTTTAATGAAATTTTTAATGGTGATATCAATTGTTTTATGATATCGTGGATTTTAATCAGGCCCACCATCTACAAGCTGAATCAAAACTGATTTTGACTTCTTATTTAATTGTTTTAGGAACTTCTCAAAATTTTGCAACTCTTTCAAGCGTATGAAATCAATGGCATGAGAATATGCTGTCGAAGGGGAATGTTTCAAGGATCTTATTGTAATGTAAGTTAGACTCGACTATGTCACTGTTTTTGGATCTCCATAGCCATTTAATTGAACTTCAAGAGTTGCATAGACTGGTGGAGTCAATTTATGTTTATTGGCAACAGAAAAATCATGGTCCGGCAATCTTACTTGATACTCCATGTGCATTAAAATTCGTGTTTGTAACTTCGCTGCAGTAACTCCCAAAGGAACTTTTGCTTTATCATCCTGTGAATTAATTGACACTTGACTTGGTCTAAAAAAGATGTCAATTGAAGAAGATTGTATACTGTCGTACAGCAAAACTTTCCATCTGGATGACTTCTATGGATATCATTCATAGCTATCTTCAATCTCACTGGAACCGTCTCAATGTGCCTTTTCCCATCAATATATTTCAGATTTTTAGCTTGTAGATTATAGTATAAAGTCGAGATGTCAACATCAATGCCTCGGTTTTTCAGTTCCACCAAAAGCTCGTCTATAGTTTTAATGGATCGGAAAATTTCATTTCGTCGTTTATTACTCGCCGTGGCGCCAAATGTTGCAATATCAATGATAGTAGAGAGCAAGTTGGGCTGACTTTGAAAGATTGTTGGTCTTCCTTTTTTCATAGTTCATGGGAATGATGCAAGGATGTCAGGATTTGAAGCTTTTAATTCCTCAATTTTTCGATTTTGATGATCACGATGTGTTTTTACTGGCTATCCGCATTTTCCGCGCTGCGCGGAAAATCCAGAAATTCCGCACAAATATTTTTTTTTAATAAAAATTAAATAAAAAGTAATAAATTTAACAAAAAATATTATAATAAACTCAAAAATAATTATTTTTTTTAATTATTAATCTAACTTCCAATTGAAGTTTAATGCAATCATTTTCAAATAAATAATTTCTTCAAGATCAGCAAATTTTGTAATCTTGATTTTCATTTCATCTTCTTTTTTGCTAAAAGTTTCATAATGAGATCTAATGAAGAAATTTTCATTTACTTTCTGCTCTTTTTGAAGTTCAGAAACCAGATCAAATATTGATGGATGGCCTGATGAAAAGAAGTTATAATAAGCCTATGAAATCCTTCTAGGCTGTTAGTTGTTCTGGGAATATCATTTAATGTTCTTTCATAGCAATTCCAATATTTTATAGAATTATTTTGTTCTAGATTATTGTGAATATAATTTGATTTAAACCAGTTATATATTATAAAAAGAAAAATTACAGTTAGAATTTTTCAAATATATTTCTAATTTTTGTGAAACAAAGATAACTTTTTCTTCAAGTACAAAACACAGCGAAAGGATCATTTAAATATTAAATTTGAATTTTGAGTTTTCTTTATAATTTTTAGTAAAACCAGAATTTTGAATTTGACGCCAAACTATTTGGCCTAGATGAAATGAGCAGCAATATATAGATATGTTTCTGTATGCTTGTTTAAATGCAGAAAAAGATGCTTTTTCAAAATCTAATATTAAATTTTTATTTTTTAAATTTACTTCTTTGAAATCTTTTAGCCAATTTAAGATCTTCAAATAAGAGGAAATATTCTTTTTTTTCATTAAACAAAATAATTATGGTTTAAAACTATCTTGAATTTTACATTGAAATGTAAAAAGCTGTTCAAATTGATTTTGAACTGATCTGAAGGTTCCATCGCATAATATAATTAAATTAAATTTTAAATGTTTAAAATTCTCATGTGTACTGAAGATCAAAACCCTTTCAATATCATTCATTCCAGAATCAAACTGTAAAAACTGATTTCCGCTTTTTTTTCTAAAAGTTCATGCGGAATATCATATGCATTAGATAAAGTAAAATTTTCTTTTTTCCTAAATTTAGTAACTTGATCAACAAGATATGTATAATTAAATCCATAATTTGAAGGGTTTTCATCATCAACAGAATTGAGAAAAACATTTCTTGGAGATTCCTTATAATCTAGAGATCC
>CAKKLC010000345.1:28300-39013 GCA_918559645.1 Ceratonova shasta | reverse complement strand
TTATTTTCAATATCAGTATAAAGAAAGGCTTTACAGGTTTTTTGATTGCACCTCCAAGATTTTGTATTAGCATTGGTGCGACTCAAATAATATAAATAGCCATCATATGCTATTTTATCCTTGCTTCTATTGCTTTTTATAATATATTGGGAAAAATTTATCATTATAATGTTAAAAAAATATTTTGTGCGGAATTTGCGGTTAACGATTATTACCAAACGGAAGAATTTTATTTCCTCAGAAATTGTAATTTAATTATTTATTTACAAGTAAATACTTAAAAATATAATAAGACATAGTCGAATCAATTTTATTATAGGAAAAATTTTATTTTTGCAGAAATTTTTATTAAATTATTTGTTAACTGAAAAATACCTACAAATATAAGTTTCTAATTACAATAAGATAAAATGAATTCATTATTACCGAACGGAAGAATTTTACTTCCGCAGAAATTGTAATTTAATTATTTATTTACAAGTAAATACTTAAAAATATAATAAGACATAGTCGAATCAATATTAATATAGGAAAAATTTTATTTTTGCAGAAATTTTAATTAAGTAATTTGTTTTCTGAAAAATACCTAATAATGTTTTTTTCGAAATATAAAAAATACAGTCCATTCAATATTAAAAAACATACGATTTTTTTGTCACAGAAAATTTAATTAATTTATTTATTTACTAAAAAATACCTAAAAATATATTAAGCTATAGTCAATTCAATATTATCAAATATACCATTTTTTGCCGCAGAAATTTTAATAAAATAATTTATTTACTAAAAAATACTTAAAATATATATTTTTTTTAATATAGGGTTTCCCTAATCTATATGAACATTTTCCTATCAATTTAAACATTCAGTGAAAAAAAAATTTACAATTTATAAATAAAATTATTCCATGGCCCTAAATCTCTCAATGTTTCTTAAAATTTTTATTGAAATAACCATCACAATCACTCAGTAAAATGTCATTAAACCCTTTATGAATTATTGGCATTAATTCTTGTTAATTTTTTGCTTCCTCACTAACAACAAAGTTTTTTCACTTTGAAAAAGAATTTTCAATAATATTTTACATTGGAGAATATGGAGGCAAATAAAACATCATAAGATTCAACTCACTGATCATTTCCACTAATCCACTGTAATGGTGAATTCGAATATTATCAAGAACAAAAATCGGATTAAGAATTGTCTTTTTGCTACATATAATTTATAATTACCTGATATGATCTTTAAAAATCTCTTCATTAAATCCATTATAATTAATTTTATAATTCAACATTCCATACTTTTTGGATGCAGCTATTATTGAAATATTTTTTTGATATTATTGTTGCTGTTCCAGTGTAGGTCACTGTGCCTATTAATCATTTACCTCTTTTTGTTCTGTTGAACACAGAAAAACCTACCTTATCGACAAAAACAACATTATTATCAAAAAAATTAAAAAGATACTCGTTGAATTTCTAGCATAAGTATATATTTGTTCAATAGTATTATTAGAATTTCGAATAAGAGGAACGAACACCAACCTTTATAAAGAATTACGTAATTGCTTCAAAGACCTATCAATAGTATTATCACCAAGATTAAAACAGAAATATTCTTCAAATTTTATGCAAATTTTATGAATATTTTTTTCAGTGTCATTCTTGGGTTTTCATCAACGCAATTTCATATGCAATTTCGTTACTCCTTGTTCAATTTACTTCAAAGATTACGACCTCTTGATTTAGGACAGGCTGGATTTTCTTATTTAACAACACGAATAATTTTGTAAACGAACTTCTATTCAGTGCTAATTTGACAAAATTAATTGGACTGGAATACCTTGAAAATACATGTTGGCAACAAAAACTCAAATTTCGTGTAAAATTTGATGTTTTGGTGCACTTTTTAGAGTAACTATGCATTCTTTTGATTCCTCACTTTACGTGGATTGATTAAAGAACCAATTAATGTATAAATTGATAGCAAAAATGTTTATATAGATAGGAAACCCCTGTATATAAAATTATATTAAATTCAATATTATCAAACAAACGATTTTTTGTCCCAGAAACTTAACTTAAATTATTACTTTACTTAAAATTACCTACAAATATATTATTTTACTTAAGAATACCTACAAATATAGTTTTTTTACTAAAAACTACCTACAAATATAGGTTTTTTACTGAAAAAATACCTACAAATATAGTTTTTTTACTAAAGATTACCTACAAATATAGTTTTTTTACTGAAAATACCTACAAATATATTTTTTTACTGAAAAATACCTACAAATATATATATTTGTTACTAAAAAATACCTACAAATATATATTTTCACTAAAGAATACCTACAAATATATTTTTTACTAAAGAATACCTACAAATATATTTTTTACTAAAGAATACCTACAAATATATTTTTTACTAAAGAATACCTACAAATATATTTTTTACTAAAAAATACTTACAAGTATAGTTTTTTTTACTAAAGAATACCTACAAATATATTTTTTTACTAAAAAAATACCTACAAATAAAGTTTTTTTACTTAAGAATACCTACAAATATATTTTTTACTAGAAAATACCTACTAATATATTTTTTACTGAAGAATACCTACAAATAAAGTTTTTGACTAAAGAATATCTACAAATATATTTTTTTACTAAAGAATACCTACAAATACATTTTTTACTAAAGAATACCTACAAATATATATTTTTTACTGAAAAATACCTACAAATATATTTTTTACTGAAGAATACCTACAAATAAAGTTTTTGACTAAAGAATATCTACAAATATATTTTTTTACTGAAGAATACCTACAAATATATTTTTTACTAAAGAATACCTAAAAATATATTTTTTACTAAAAAATACTTACAAGTAT
This sequence comes from Ceratonova shasta, assembly GCA_918559645.1. Lineage (NCBI taxonomy): Eukaryota > Metazoa > Cnidaria > Myxozoa > Bivalvulida > Ceratomyxidae > Ceratonova > Ceratonova shasta. The sequence goes on along the minus strand of CAKKLC010000345.1, from coordinate 36,114 downwards.
ATTTTTTTACTAAGGAATACCTACAAATATATTTTTTACTAAAGAATACCTACAAATATATTTTTTTACTAAAGAATACCTACAAATATATTTTTTACTAAAGAATACCTACAAATATATTTTTTACTAAAGAATACCTAAAAATATATTTTTTACTAAAAAATACCTAGAAGTATAGTTTTTTTTACTAAAGAATACCTACAAATATAGTTTTTTTTACTAAAGAATACCTACAAATATATTTTTTTACTAAAGAATACCCGCATATGGATATTTCAGCGCTAGGATTTTCCGGATATTTCAGCGACGAAATTTCAAAAAAACTTTAATAAAAAAATAAAGTAATACTTAGATAAAAATAAGAATATAAATTTTAATTAAATTTCCAATTTAAATTCAGGTTCATGCTTTTAAAAATCACGGCAATTTCTAAATATCTTTCATTTTCACAAGTGATAAATAATTTTTCCTCCTTATAAAAATTTGTTCTTAATTCCGGATAGTTACCATTCATATACTGGGCAAACTTAAGCCTTAAAATCTCTACTTCCTCTTGCAAACAAACAATGAACCTTCCGATATTGGGATTTGGCAGCTGCATGTGTAAGTTTATCCCTCTATGCCAAGCTTCAATGCTATTTGTTGTTCGAGGAATCCTCTCTAAGCATCTTGAATAGGCAGACCAGAAATTGATATCAAAACGAGAAGCTTCTACAATTTTACCTAAATAAGTATCTCTAAAATATAATAAAAATTCTTCAAAAAAACTTTCCAGGCTTTTAGAAGAAATATATCTTAAAATGTATGCATACGATTCATGAACACGAATTGGATTGATATATGGTAAATTTATGAACATTTTAAAAGTTTCATTTATAAGTGGATTTTATTTATATTCTGACGTTAATCCCAACATTTGTATTTTTCTATATATAGACTGAGCATAATAAAATGTGCAGCCAAAAACTGAACAGTTATCTTTAAAGACAGACAATGCATTTTTTTGAGCGACTTCAAAATCTACGATGACAATTTTGGAATTGAATAAAGCATTATCTTTCAAATAATACATAATTTTCTTATAATTCTTCTCACTTTTATCGGACATTAATACAAATACTAGTGGATGGAATTTTCCAAAAATATATCATTGTATAGTTAATATTTAGTAGAAAGATTGCGGTGAAGTTTTAAATGTGCCGTCAATCAAAAACATGGTGGTTTTTTCAATATATTTCTTAAATTCATCACTATAGAAGATGACATACCGATCTTCAGACTGAAACTCTAAATCAAACTGCAAAAATTGATCACCATTTAAAGATTTTTGAAGAATCATCGGTATATCATGTATTCTGTATGTCAAATAGTCATTTCTTTTATTCTTTTGCTCATTTGAAAAATGAAGTATATTTTCTTTAAGAGGAAAATGAGCTAATACAGCACTGGGTAACCTGCTTGTTGCGTTAGTTAAAGATTGGCGAAAAGGCTCATTTGTGCTTTTTAATGTTTCTTTTAGTTTCTTGTATTCAATAATGGCCAATCTTTTAGCTTCTGGTTCACTACATGTATGATTAACACTTCTGGTTATTTTTAAATCGACGTTTAATGATAGGCTTCCTTTGCATTTTGCTTCTTTGCATCTCCACCTTGTTATATTATCTTTCATTTTGTCTTTTCTATAAATATAGTTATCTAAAACCAACAGGTCTTTTCCTCTTTAAGATGGAATAAAATTCATAAAAGGTGAAATTAAAAATAACAATAAAATCTGTCGCTGAAATATCCGATGATTTCTAGCACTGAAATATCCCGCTTCCCTTTTCCCTAAAGAATACCTACAAATATAGTTTTTTACTAAAGAATATCTACAAATATATATTTTTTTACTGAAGAATACCTACAAATATATTTTTATATTAATACTTGTATATTATATTCCCTTTTATTGTTGTCTTTATGTATATTTTGTTTCGCAATATTTATAACTTTACATTAATGGTTATAATTGATTTTATTTTTGACGAAATTTTTTGTCCAATAGTTAATCTTCCAATTATTTTGCTCTTATGACAACTAGCATTATTAAAATTTCATAATGACCTATAATATAGATAACAATTGATTAAAAGTTCTATTTTTAGTATAGAAATTAATGCAATTTACTATCTATCACTACGTAAGCCTTGTTCTGACAGTAATATTTATGTTTTCTGATTTTTAAAATCAATTTTATTTAGATTAATCTATAATAATACGATTTTTCCAATTGAAATATTTTTTGATTATTTTCATTACATAGAATGATTAATAATTACGTTTATTTGAGACAATGATATTCCTATGATTTTAGATATTTCTGCTTGTTTTAAAGTCAATAAAATTATTTTGATTGGAAAAATATTTCTTTCGTCTTTTATTCAATTTTTCAGTCAAATAAACCAGTTTATCTAAATTATTACTTAAAAATACCAACAATATTAACATAATCATTAAATAAAGTTTTATTAATGAAAACATTTAAACACTGTTTTTTCTCTCTCATAATTTAAACATTAACTTACGAATAATTTAGAACTAATTGAATCAAAACCCAAGAAATGAACTTTTTATTATGTGTTTCTAATATAAATACTTCAATTAAATTTAATAATTGAACACACCAATGACTTGATATGAAATTTATAAATCCTTTAGATATTTATGTTTATATTTAATTATTACAATAAAATTCTATCAAGTAAATCATATCTCAAAGTAGATCATTTTAATTAAAAATCAATTATAAACATGGTAAACTACCTTATATGAATTTGCTTGCCATATTGAATATCTTGTGATGTGAAGGCAAATTTCTTTTCAACATAGCTGGTAGTGGTATGGTGACCCTAGTTCCCAAAGGATTTTTCTTGTCATCTAGAAATACAATACAGTTATCACTAAACTTTGGAACTCCGTACTGCCTTGGCGACTTCAAAGCAACTATCATCGCTGGCTGTACCTTTTTTAAGAATGATACTTTAACGCAGTCTCCTATTCTAACAACCTTTTTCCTATTATATCCAATCAACTTTGGTTTATTCAATTTTTGAACTTTACTTGCTAGTTCACTATTATCCACAACTCTAAATCTTGTCAAAAGATTTATTAAACGCTTCTGATTACTGCTAAATAACTCATTATTAAAAATTGATTTCACAAAAACTGGACATTTAAGAAACATGTCTTTAGATTTTCGCGCTTGCTCGAAAAATAAATTCAATTAATTTTTTTAAATGAGACGTAATAAATTTTTATAACATTTAGAGCTTTGTTAGAATCTTATACAGATGATTATATAAGAGAATACTGTACTTGATAGCTTTGATCTTTAAATTAAAATAATTATTTTATAAATTCATCTTTGGCGGACTTATTGGATCATAATTATGTTTTAAATGAAAAATGTAATGAAAGTACATTTATATGATTTGATACTGAATGTTTAGTTGTAAATTGTCAAAGTAGGTTCGAACCGCGAATAACACATTTTTAAAAAAACCTGTTGAAGAATAAATGACTTATAATCCAATATATAGTTAAATGATAAATAATATTTTTACTCAGGTGGATGCATTTCAGGAATTTCTAAATCTCTTTTTGTTGTTATACTTTGTTTATTGCAATCTGTTTCTTGAAAATAATTGTCCGAAGAATTCATTTTACTATAACTCATCTTTTGTTAAATATGTCATTCGATTAGTTGTACTTGATATTAATAGTTAAATTACAATTAAACTTGTTAATTTCATAAACAGTTTTAGATACCTTATCACACCAAAATACAGTATTTTAATTGTGAAACTAAACAGCTCTACTACATCTCGGCTTTCTGGATGCCAGGGTTATCCATATATTTGTTTGGTATTAAGCTTACTACATACTGAGCTAATTTGATTGTTTTTAACTGTTTTTCTTTCAAACAAATGAGTTTTAGAACAGATTTTTAAGTTAAATATAGACTTTGACCTCTTTATTAGATGAGCCTAAAAATAAATTATTACTTTCTATAATATTTAGAATATTTTTACAGCCATTATTATAAATTCTAATATAAGATTTATAAATTTGCTGATACAATTTTTTTACGGCTTTAATAAATGTATCTTTGATATTGTATTAAATATTTGACTATTCAATGAACAACGCAGTTATCCTATTATGTGATTTGAACGTATATTAATTAGAATTCTTACTTTTCTTTTGAATTCTTAACCAGGAATCAAGTAAATCTTTATAATCGTTACGTATAAATATCATTTTATTAATCAAGACTGATTGGTTTGACTTTCTAATAAAATTCCTTTTTTGAACATTATCATTGAAATCAGATAATGTTTCAAAACTCATGTAATTATAGAGTTTGTATGATTCTAAAATAATAAAAGTTTTTTTATTCAAGATTTCTCTTAACTGTGTTTATTGGGGGCTTAAAGCCACGGATTAAATGGATATTTGGATCAGAGAAACCGATAATGTTTGAAGTATTCTTTTTCACTGATAATGTTTGAAGTATTCTTTTTCACTGATCTAAAATTTGCACAGGTGCTATTAAAATGGTTAAAAGACGTATTGGTGTGGAGTGATATTCTTGGAAATGTTTAACTAAAGGCTGTTCGTTCCGCTATAGAGATATCTATTTTAAAAGGCTCGTTTTTTAACTCTTTCAGCGGAAGTTTAAGAATATGCTTGAGAGTTTTACGTCGTCTGGCCAGGAAACAACCACATTACACTATAATAACAAATTTGATTATTAACCGGCAAACCTTGAGAAAACTCAACAACATTCTGATTAATCAAATGAAAGAGAGAAACTTAAAGCTTGAAAAAATGGCCTGAGTGATAAAGTTGTGCATTTTGATTACTAAATGCTGCATTTTAAAGTCAAAATCCACTGTAGCAGATCGCCATTAAATAGAACCGATGCAATAGTAGTAGTCGAATGTAACCAAAGTGATCGAAAAGTTGATAGAATTTGGGCTGAGTTAATTCCAGATAAAAAATCAAAAACAATTATTCCAATCATTACCAAAAATGTTTTGGATTTAAGTCAAATTGATACAGATGAGAATAAAAGTTATTCAAGACTATCTGCATTGTCGTATAACCATTTTATTGTTTGCCACAAATATGAGTTTGTTAACAGATTGACGGGCGTTCATACACAAAGTGTTGAAAGCATTAACAAGTGTATAAAGTATGAAATTAAATTGCCCTAAGGTAAAAACAGAATTGAGAAGCATTTTTCTAATCGAATTTGTATAGTATTTTAATAACAAGAACTATTTACTAATCAATTTATTTGATTTATTAACAATTTAATTAATATTACTATTTTTAATATTTATTCTGTATATTTTTTTCACTGATAATTTTTCTAGTTTTTTTTCACTGATAATGTTTCAAGTATTTTTTTTACTGATAATGTTTCTAGTTTTTTTCACTGATAATGTTTAAAGTATTTTTTTTCACTGAAATTGTTTCAAGTATATTTTTTTACTGATAATTTTTTAAAGTATTTTTTTTTCACTGATAACGTTTAAAGTATTTTTTCACTGATAATGTTTAAAGCATTTTTTTCACTGAAATTGTTTCAAGTATTTTTTTTCACTGATAATGTTAAAAGTATTTTTTTTACTGATAATTTATAAAGTATTTTTTTGTCCTTGATCCGGATATTTTCCACCGTTAGGCGGAAATTCACCCATAAGCGAGTTTCCCTTTTTTTTAGCAAATTTTCCAAAGACATCGTCACAGATTTTGACATAACCTCGTCAAAAATTATTCCCCTCAGGAAATTTAATATATTCAAATGGAAAGAGGACGAAAATTACTTATTTTTGAAGGATATATCTACACTAAACATAGTGATAGGACAACCAATATTCGATAGAGATACCAACTTAACTCGTGTAAAGGTGCAATTTTTATTAATCTTGAAGACAACATTTTAAATTCTTCAGAGCATATTCACCCAGCTGATATGGCTTAAATACAAACATTAGAAATTTAAAACAACATAAAAATATAGTTTAAAATACAAAAGAAAGAACAAGTGATATTCTTTTATAAGAGATTTCAAACCAGGCAGAAGAAATCTTTTTAAACTTCCTAAATATAGAACCATGCGAGATATTGTCACCAAAGCAAAAAACAAACAAAATAACTTTGTACCAAATTTTTTCCAAGATATCCCAATATAATTGAGAAAAGATTTTAGAGGTGAAATGTTTTTCCGCTATAACAGTGGCATGAATGATGAATCAAGAATAATTATTTTTGCAACAAAATACAAAGAAAATTTTATATGTAAATCAAATACTTGGTGAATAGATGGTACGTTTAAAACCGCACCACTTGGATTTTATCAAATATTAATAGTGCATGGCTACTTTTTAGGTCTTTAGTATCAATTAATCTATATTTTTTTTAAAAATAAAATAGAAATAACCTATACAAACGCCTTTGCTAAAATAATAGAGTTTTTTAATCCCAATTCAAAGTATATAGTTATGAATTTTGAAAAAGCATTAATAAATGCCGCATTGAAAGTTTTTTTAAACGCAGAAATTTTTATTTGTATATTTCATTTCGGGAAATCCTTTTGGAGATGGATACAAACCGATTGATTAGTTACAGAATATATGTAAATCAAACGAGAATTTTAAAATAAGTATTGAGCTTTTTTTTTAACCTTGCGTTTGTTCCGATACAGCGTTTAAATCGCTATTACAAAGTAATTTCATATTAGATATGTGAAAACGAGGTGCAAAATTTATCAAGCTTTTTTCCTTATTTTAAATATACCTATTTTGGCGTTTATGATAATGATAGCAATATTGTGCAGAAGTGTATTTTTTCATCATCGAGTTGAAATGATTATGAGCGTATATTAAAAAACATACCTAGGACTACATATTCAGTCGGAAGTTGGCATAGAGCATTTAATGCAAAAAAATAAAAATCCTACATCCAAATATTGCGCGACTTGTTAAGAAAATTAAAGAGGAAGAAGAATTAAACAGATTTATGATTGTACGAGCATAAAACGGAGATTTTAAACTTTTACAATAAAAATTTAAAAAGGTAGAAAAGCTAAGAATCTTTCTTAATGATATACCTTTCTTTACTAAAATAGAGTACTTGTTAGTAATTATGAATATTTTTGGATGGAAACTAGATAATGAATTTAGGTTAAAATAGTTTAATGTTTTCTTTTTATAGTTTAACATTCAAAAGTTAATAATTATTTAATCATTACTGATTTTTTTAATTATTTAAAATTTTCAATTTGTAACTAGTTTACGCCAAATTTTGATGGGAAGAAAAATGAAAACTCGCGCGTGGGTGAGTTTCCGCCTAACGGTAAAAAATATCCATTTGATCTAATATTTTGAAAAAAAATGGTCACTTCTTCAGTTCACCCCCCCTCCCCACATTTTTTTTATAAAAAAAGAATAATTAAAATAAATTTGTATTTAAAAAATCAAAACAAAACAAAATATAAGTATTAAATAAAAAGTTTTGATTTTAATTAATTAAAAAAATGTAATTGATAATTAACAAAGTAATCAGGTTATCTAAATTAAAATTTAAAAAAAATTGTTAAGTATGGATTTAGATAAATTAATAATCTTTCAACTGTATTCTTATGTTTAAACTGAAGATCGTGCCATAGATTTTGCACAAGAGTTAGGTCTCATAAGACGTGAGATGAATTGTACTTGTAGGAAGAAAATGAAAATTAGAACAAGAGCTGATGAGAAAAATTGTTT
>CAKKLC010000345.1:0-28285 GCA_918559645.1 Ceratonova shasta | reverse complement strand
TTGCCCTTCACGTAATTGTAAAAAAGAAGTATCCATTAGGAAAGATACCTTCTTTGAAGGCTCTCACCTTCCTATAAGTACAATAATTTTATAAACTTATGAATTTGTTCACGGGGAGGTTGATCTAGATAACCTTTTCCACGAATTAAAAATAAAGTCACAAGCTACTTTAGTAGACTGGCTCCACTTTATTTGTTAAGTTTGCATAACTTATTTTATCAATAATCCTGTGCAATTGGGGGCGAGGGACATATCATTGAAATATACGAATTTTACCTCGTCAAAATAAAGTAAAATGTAGGGCAACTCGTTAAGGAATGCTGGATATTGGGAATGCATGATCTCTCAACAGGAGTAGGAAATTTTGTTCAAATTTTGGATAAGTCACAAGTGACGATAGAAAGCAAAATTCTGGAATTTGTATTACCTGGCAGTATAATCATGACAGATTGTCACGCAGGGTATAACAACATTTACTTGTATGGTTATACTCATTATACTGTAAATCATTCCCAGAATTTTGTGGACCCTCAAACTGGAGCAACTACAAATCATATTGAATCTGTCTGGCAGAAGCTGAAGCAAGAACATAAAGCTCGCTATGGAACCCACAGAAGCATGCTGGACAGTCATTTGTATTTATTCATCTGGAAACAAAGATTTAAAAAATCCTTTAGATCATTAATTAGTCATATAAAAGAAATTTACCCACTTAATTAAAACAAATGAAATGTTTCTATTTTGTAAAAATGTTGATTACTTAATGTAGTTTTTATTTTAATTTTCACTTTTAGTTAATTTTTTTTTAAATTTTGTTAAAAATAATGTGGGGGGAGGGGAACTAAAAAATTGCCAAAAATGTTAGTATCTTCCTCTATGGGGACGGCAAACAAAAATGAAATAAATTTAATATTAAAATTTAAAAAAAACTAAAAAAATTAATAAAAAAATACAAAATTACAATTAATTACAAAAATACTTAAAAATCTTAAGATTAAAACTTAAATAATTTAATAGAGCTTATTGGTATTGAGCAACATTGAATTTTTGTCTTTCATTTTGATTTATTCGAAACGATTACATGAGTCAAAGTTGCCAACGGCAAACGCATCTAGAAAACGGAAAAATCGTCATGTCTTTGATAAGAGATGGCACTGTTTGACAAGAAAATGTAAAAAAACTGAAAGTCTTTTTAACGGAAGCATTTTGTAGAGCACAAAAATACCCATCCATGACTGCTTGTACACGCTGTACTTAAAAGTATTAGATATTCCGAACCATAAAATAGCCTTCCAGCTTGAACACGAGGAGAATCACAAACGCAGCTTCATTAATAAAGCGTTAGAACTTATGAATATATTGGAAGTAATTGAAAGTTTTTGTCTTTTGAGAGGTATTGAGGATGTCATAGAAGTAACAAAACACATTTGGTCATTAGAAGAAATGAAAGGGCGGAATTATTAGAGGAGAAAGTTATTGGGTGCTGGGTTCATTAGTAGGACAGCAAAAAGAGTGCATTGTATTTTGAACCTTAATAGAAGAAGAATAGATTGTGAATCGTTTATTTCCAAAAACTTTAATGTGGGACAACGATAATGAGTGATTTGTGGAGAGGCTATAGGAATATTAATCTCTTGGGTTATCGACACTCCTCCATAAATAATTCAATTTAGTTCGTTAATAGTAAAAATAGGAACTGTCACACTTAAAATATTTAACAGTTTTGAAGATCGTTTAAGGAGTAATTACCGCAAGTAAACAGTTTTGATCTGTTGAAAAAACATCAAAATAAATTGGTTTTTGAGTATAACTAAGAGTTTCAAAATGCAAGTAAGAAATTCAATTTTTATTTAGAATTTAATAGATTATAAGCTTTTTTTACTACGTTTTTTAATTTTTTTTTAAATTTTTGTTGCGCCTTCCATTAAGGCGGTCTTACCGAACTGTTTTTTATATTTTCCCGCCAAAAATTAAAATTTAAAAGTTATAAAAAAACTATAATTAATTTAAAATGTTGGAAATAAACTAATCAAAATGAACGATGAATCTCTTATTAATTTTTTAAAAACAACTTAATCTTCTAGGATATGGAACGACTTGTAGTTAATGCAAAACTTCTTTCATACTATCAAAATATAAGAAAGTAAAAGATGATTTCTGATGGCGGTGAATAAATTCTTTATGTAGTCCATACTTGAAATTTACTTCAATAAGCAAGGCAAGTTTTTTTTATCAACTGGATTTTTTTTCAAACTTGTGGAAAAAATACAGTGATCCAATTATAAAAAAAATGTTGATAACATTTTTAAGAGAATAAAGCTATAAGAATCTAAACCATACATAGGACATTTAATAGTTTAAAAAATCAAGGTAAAGTTGATAAAAATAATAATTTCAAAATTGAGAATTGAATAAAAAGGAACGTGATTTCACAAAATTTTAACAAAAATGTTTGTGTTTATATTAATCGTTTTATATGAAATCATAATAGAAGATTGTTATAAAATAATAGAAAATTTTAATGAAAGTAAATTGAAGATAAAAAATATAGTTTTGAATTTCTGAAATATTTAAGCTTTTGTAAAAGAAACAATTACGTGCATTGAATATCAAAAATATAGTTATTAAATAGTATCAATTAAACCAAGATAATTTTAATCTAAATGATAATTTTATTATAATTTTGATGCTTTTGATTAAAAAGTACAAATATATTATTTTAAAATTACTAAATTGCTACATAAAAAGGTTAAGACTAAGAAAATCACACGCAGAATAAGTTTTGGATAATTTTAATAAAAATAAAAGAAATTTCATATTTTAAAGTTTCCAAACGAATATAAACATTTAATTTCTTTAAAATGAAGATATGGGGTTGACAAAATATAATTGTTTCGAGTGATAAATTTTCTGCTTACGGTATTAAATCATGAAAATTACACGAATCAAAAAAAAGATTGAAATAGAATGGTATTGAAGGGTCCTGAGCAATATCAATAAAAATTTTGAACATTTTTGTGATATCGGAATTGATTTTGTGCATTCATGTTTTACAGAAATTTTAATGAAGGCTTTGAAATATTTAATACGATTTTAATATTATTTTTAAATGTTGTTAAAATATGATAAATATTTGTTGATTTATATAAAATAATTAAAATTTATTTTATAGAATAGTATGGCATCTAGTAGCTTAAAATTTTAGACACTAAAATTTGTAAATATTTAGTCATATAATTATATATTTTTTATTTAATTTTAACAAAAATGACCTTTGTACATATAAATAAATAATTCAATTGATAAAAATATCATTATATCCTTGTTCCCTTAACTTAATTAGTACTTTATATATATATCCTCAAATTTTCAAAAATAATGGTAAATTATGATAAAAGTTATTAAATTTAATTAACTCTATGTGCTAATATTTTTTAATTCAAATAAAATTTGCATAAAAATAATTTGTTAATAAATCATTGACTTGTTTCTAATCAATAAGCTTGATCCAAAATCATGAAGTTGATAAAAGTTTAATAACATTTTTTATTCTATCTTTTTATCGAACTGTTTTTCAGTTTTCGGACCTTGCCAATTTTTTTACATGATCTAAATTTTTTTAAAAGTACGTTACACTCTTAAATTTTTTTCATATGAGCATTATTAAAAGCAATAAATTACGTATCATAAAATTTATGAACCTAAGGTTCGCTAATTGTTTATATCCAATAAATCTTATGTGTATATCACATAAAAAAATACGACATTGTTTCAAATTAAAAGTTTTATTACTACCCTAATTGTATCATTTAACACAACCATTCCGTATCTTATGATCCATTAATTTTGATTTGTGACGATTCTATTTACAAAAAAGATTGTATTTATTACTAACATCAAATTTTCTTAAAACTAGTTTTATCTCTTCATTTGTTAAATAGTTACATGTAGATCTAATGCTTAATTTTAATATCAAAATAATTTATATAAATTTGAGTAAATTATACTTCTTCAACATCCAAAATTGCATTTTTTATTACTCCATACTTTGTTATATTGTTGTATAATACAAGAAAATGTTTTAATAACAATGGAGAATTATAAAAGAATAATAGCAATCTAATATTTTATTTTCAGTTTAACCATCTGAATATGAATAAATCTTTACAATGCTATTAATTTGTTGATATTTAATCTTTACTGTAAAAATTTTCATAGGAATTTCAGGTTGCTTAAAAATAAGCAAATTGATCATTCCCACTAGAAAAGATAAGATTTTTCGAAAAAAAATTCTTTTTTAATAATATTTTAGTAAAAATCTATATGCTTGATAATTTTTTTTATCAGTTCGAATTTATTAAAGCGTACCTTCTCTAATGGAGCTAAATAAATAAATATAAGATATTGATCTCATATCATTGAGTTCGTAGAAATAAAAGTTTTTAAATTCTATACAACATTCAAAAAATAGTATTAAATAAATAGTTTCAAATAAATAGTATCTTGACAATGTGACAAAAATATTTTCAATTAATTATGGCAAAAGCAAAAGACTATAATTAAGTTTCACTTAAATTATGATTTAATGATGGACTAAATATTTGATATAACCAAAATTCTAGCTAAATATAGGATACTAGCTTCTTTAATTCAATTTTATAAAGTAAAATATTAAAACACAATTTTTGGATATAATTTTATAAATCAGTATGTTTCTTACTTGTATAACTATATCTTTTATGGAACCTAGTAGAACTTGTTTCACTTTAATATTCTAAACAATAAAATTAACAATAATTCAATCATAAAATACAGTAATTCTGCTTGAACCTTACAATTAATAAATTTATGTACTGTTTATAATAATTAATAGATTATTTTATATATTTTCATGTCTTTTCATGTCTTTTTTGTAATAATTTATTTTTTAACTATGATAAAAACTGTATTATAATCTATTATGAAAATCACTTATATTATTTAAAAGTTATGATACCTTAATTCAATAATTTGAAAACTGATACCTTGATTCATTAGCTTAAAAACCGATACTTTGATCGATTAACTTAATAACCGATACCTTGATTCATTAGTTTGAAACCCGATACTTTGATCGATTAACTTAATAACCGATACCTTGATTCATTAGCTTGAAAACCAATACTTTGATTCCATAACTTAATAACCGATACCTTGATTCATTAGCTTAATAACCGATACTTTGATTCAATAACTTAATAACCGATACCTTGATTCATTAGCTTGAAAACCGATACTTTGATCGATTAACTTAAAAACCGATACCTTGATATATTAACTTAATAACCGATACTTTGAATCATTAACTTAATAACCGATGCCTTGATTCATTAGCTTAGAAACCGATACTTTGATTCATTAACTTAAAACCCGATACCTTGATTCATTAGCTTAAAAACCGATACCTTGATTCATTAGCTTGAAAACCGATACTTTGATTCATTATCTTGAAAACCGATACTTTGATTCATTAGCTTGAAAACCGATACTATTATTCATTAACTTAATAACCGATACCTTGATTCAATAGCTTAAAACCCGATACTTCGATTCATTAGCTTAAAACCCGATACCTTGATTCATTAGCTTGAAAACCAATACTTTGATTTTATGAGCTTTAAACCCAATACCTTGATTCATTAGCTTAAAATCCGATACCTTGATTCATTAGCTTGAAATCCAATACTTTGTTTTTATTAGCTTAGAACCCGATACCTTGATTCATTAGTTGAAAACCAATACTTTGATTCCATAGCTTGAAAACAGATATTTTGATTCGTTAGATTGATGAAATAATGTTTAAATATTTTTATAAGATACAAGATAACTTCCTGAATTAATTTTTTTTTCACTATTTGAAGATTTAATAATTTAAATTTGAAGACGACTAGTACCTCTTTTTAAAAAATATAAATTTAAAGCATTAAAAAAGGGTTTTTACTAAATATGATTTAATTTTTTGTTCTTATTAAATTTTTTGTTCTTATTAAATTTAAAAACATATTCTTTAATTTTATATTAGATATTTATTAAGTTAATGTCAATATACATAAATTTTTATATATAAATAGTTATGTTAGATTTAAAGAAAATAATTTATTTAAAGCCTGGTAGCAGTAAATTTTGAAAAATAAAATATGGTATAGAGATAATAAAAATAATGTTAATATTAATAGTGTAAATCTAATTTATATTGATCATTGCATATTACATGAGAATAGCTGATCAAAGAGAGGTTTAAAATGATCAACAAAAATTCTACTAGAGATTGAAGGACAAAATATGAAAACATAAAGCAACCAAAGGTGTAAATTCTGCAAAACAAGGAAAAGTCAATGAACAAACTTTTAAAAATAATTATGAATCAGTATATTCAATTTATGTAACAACAAGAATTAATTTGCTAGGATTGAGAAAGCTTATAATAAATGATTGATTTCAATTTTCTAGCTAAAATAGTATAAAAAAATAAAAAAACTAATAAAAATATAATAAATATATCAAAAATATCTTGTGTTTATATAAATAAACAAATAAATGTAGATTTTTATTAATAATTGAGTCTATTTCATCAAATTAAAAAATTAATTATCATGAGTATTATAAAATTAAAACTAAGATATGATGACCCTTTTATACTTGGAATGAATGAAATTATAAACAAAATAGCTCAATTTTAGCTTAAAAAATTCAAAAAATGTTCCAAAATATTAATTATTACAAAGCATCTAAAAAGCATATATTATCTGGACCCACAAGTTGCCTGATAAAATTATTAGAAAAAATGAAATTTTAAATATCAAGCTTTTAATTATTCTATAAACTTTTTTTATAATGATAACTAAAAAGTTAAAAAAATTATATATACCGGGTCCGAATAAAAATAAATATTTATTCTTTGTTTTTTACTTCAATAATTACATTATAAAACAAAAAAATACAAATTACCTTAAAATAATTATTTTTTTTTATTTGAAGGTCCTAATATCGTAGGTATATGAGACATGGAACAATTTTATTTTCCTTAATATTTATTAGAAGCATTCAACAGCCGTGCTTATGACATTTTTATCAAGGCATAGAGTTATAACATGCAATTAATAAAATTCTAGTTTTGTTACAATTTCATCTTTGAAGAAGTCTGTTCATACATATATGGAAGCCATAATTATCTAAATATTTTTAAAAGTGAGAAAAAATCTTTATAAAAATCTAGTTTTGTAAAATTCAATACAAATTTGGATCTATATAGTTATTTTTCCCCCCGGGGAAAATTAAGCATATTGTATGCTAATAATTTAATCATGATTAATTTATTAATAAAAATAGTAAAAACTAAAGAATTCCAAGATATTAAATTTTTCTAAGTAATCCAAGTATAGCTGGTAGCAAATCTTTTCTGTTATTGAAAATAAATACAAATTTCTTAAGAAATTCTTCTCTCTTATTTGTAAAAACAGCTTTTTTTTTCTTGAGCTGTAAACAATTGTTAAATGACTCAACGGCTTGCGTATTAACTCCACTCAATGCATTCACAAATTTATATTTGTGACAAACGGACTTGTGCACGTATCCAAACTTATTAAGCCACTTATAGCTACGATGCTCATCTGTCTATATTATTAAATTATTGGCAACCTGACTTCAAATAATGTGTAATAAAGTCGATACTTTTTTATCATCAATGATTGTTGCAAATATTCTTGTTGTATTGTTTTTGAATACAACAATACATAATGAGTCAGTTTGATCGTATGCCAATCTTCCTTGATAATTCTTACATTTGTAATTGGTCATGGTTTGGTCACTTTGAACCAGACGGTCACGACTAGGTAATTTATCGCAAGAAAAATTCTTGTGCAGGCATTAATGAGACTATACTCTGAATAATTTTATGTATTGTTGTACTATTTAAATCCAAACTTTGACATATACTATGTCTTGGTTGTCTGCTTGCGTATTTTAATACAACCCTTAATACGCTTGAAAAAGAGATTGTATATTTTTCAAAAAAGAATTTTTTCTTAATGAAAAATATTTTTTATATTTTGAAAAAATTTTGTCTATGCATCTCCAAGCATAAAAGTCTTTATTTATCTTGTTCTTAGAAAAATTCAGGAGTGTATTACAATTTAAACACACCATTTCCTTTTAAAATTCTTTCTTCCATCAGAAATCTAACAATATCTTCTGTAGTTGCACTCAAACTTTTTCGTTGCATCTGGTCTATTGTTAACATAAGGGTATTTTATTTTAAGTATTATTTAATTAAACTTGGGGCAAATTATCATATTGAACCAAATTTGTTTTAAATTGATATTGATTTGTATACCAACATTTTTCAAGTTTATTTATATAGTTTGTCCTATTTTACATTAAAAATTATCGAGAAAACGCCTATTGATTATTAAATGTTCTTTAAATCTTGGAATTAGCTATCAAATTTAGTTTGAAATTTATACAATTTTTTTTTGAATTCTTAGTTTGTTCTTATTTATAAATAAAATTGAATTTAAACTCAGAAATTTAATTAAATTGTGTTTTTCTTCATGTATTTATTATAAAGAAAAAACTGAGTTTAATATAATTTCAGATAACCCAAAGTCTTATATATAAACTAGATTTTTCTTTTCAATTTTTTAAAATTTCGAACAAGTTGATAAAATATGCAAACTTGGTAAGCCAACCGTTGTCTTTGAAGATTTAGAAATAAGACCATTTATAAAATTCTTAAACTTTTTTTTTGTTTTGTTTTTGAAATTTTAAACTCTTTTAAATTCATAATCACAACATAACCATCTATTTGGTGTTGTAAAAAAAGTCAAGATAGTTTTTGTTCAGTTCAATAAGAAATTTTTAGTTTAATAAGCCCAAGATCGAAATGTATTAATTTGTTTTTAAACGTCTTAAAGTACTTATGTAACATCTATTTAAAATTTACAAACGACAATTTGTTCAACTAAACAATGTTAAAATATACAATGATGATTTTGATGCTGATTGCGAAAAGTATCGAAAATTCGGTGTTTTTTGCAAGTTTATTTTGTAGTTATATTACATAATTATATAAAAAAACCGATATGGTCCTTTTTTTTTAATATATTATTTTTGGATTAGGGGGAAAAACCGAAAAGCTTTTGCTGGGGGAAAAAACCGATAAGGTCCAAAAAATTATATCTACAAAAATTAATTAACAGTAGTTTTTTCTTTTATTTACTGCAAACAAGATAGTTCTTAATTAATATTAAATTCTTATTCAAAGTCTTAATTAGGTTAAAGAAAAGTCCCGTGATAGCAATTAATTTAAAATTATTATAAAAAGAGTAAAACGAATGTATAAAATTTAATAAAAAATTGTGTTCATGATGATGTAAGAACAATATTAATCAAAATTATGTAAATACGATCAAAAAAATATAATTTATTCATCAAAATCAAATAAAAATTATATAAAAAAAAAGATATAGATATAAAAAAAATACCAAGAGAAAATTCTAAGATAAAAAATATAAAAAAAATGAAGCTTTAATAAGTCTTAAAAAAGATTCAAAGAGGTTGTTTTTGTTATTCCATTCCCAAATAAATTCCACCAAATATTCGCTACGTAAACATGCACAAACTCCCTTTCTTGACTTCATTTCCAATTTAAGTGCATTTTTAAATGATTCCACATGTTGTGTATGGACTCCAGTTTCCGGATTAACAAAATTGTATTTACGACACACTGTGTTGTGTATAAAACCTTTCACTGCAAGATTTTCATAACTTAGATGTTCGTCAATATAAATGATGGAATTTTGAACAAGCCACTTTTAAATAATAGGCAATATTGTTGATGCCTTCTTATCTTTAATAACCTGCTCCAAAACCCTGGTAATTTTTGGATTGCACTCAGAGATTAAAAGAGCATCAGTTCTATTTTCAGACGACCAACCTCGATGACTTTTACATTTATAGTTCATCATTGTCTCTTCGACCTGAACTATTATTCCCGATCCTCTAAATATTAGCATTTTTTTGTTTTTAATTTTCATTTTTTCTAAGAGCTTTTTTATTAAATTAATATATGTGGACTTTGAAATAAAACCCTTTTTAACCACATTTACTTGCTGTTGACGAGTGCTTATTTTTAAAAATACTTAAAAAATTTGATGAGGATCTTTACCAAGATTTTCAAAAAATGATCCAGCAGTGATAGGTGTTCTATTTTTATATTTCTTGCAACCAGAATTATAGGAACGCCAGCAGTTTCCGCGTATAAAACTTGTTTATTTTTAATATTTTAAAACATTGCGGCAGCTACCTGAACAAAGAACACTTCTTTTTTAAAAAATGGCTAACAAACAGATATTCATTTAATTATTCATCATTCATATATAATAAGAGTGTTTCAAATTCATTTTGATTCATTCCTGCATAAATTTAATTTTTGTTTTTTTAGTTATGTTATCTTGTTTTATGATAGCTGTTTAGATAAAAAAATTTTTTTTTTAATTCGAATTGAGTTTAATCTTTTTTTTAAATTTTTTTTATAAATTTTGTGGTTTTTATTTTCTTAAAGTTTTTTATCAGCTAAAAATTTTATTTTAGATTTTTATTTTTATTGTATTATTTTTTTAATTAAACAGATAAGAGATAAACCAAATTATTAGATTAGATATAATTCTGATCAGATAAATAAAAAAAGCTCTAGAAATTTTTTTTAACCTGATCCCAAAGTATCATATCAAGAATAAGAATTGACTAAAGTCACTTCTATCACTAATCTAATGTATTTTAACAAAAAAATATTTAAAAATTTTAAATCTTAGCTTAAAATTAGTCAATAAGTAAGATAAAATGACATCAATTTTAATTATTAATATTTTTCAAGATAAAATGAGATTAAAAATATTTAATTTTATTCTAGCCTACAAATTTATTTATACTCGCCCTATATTCTAATACAAATTCTGATTCAAACTATGGTTTGTAATTTTTAGATATTTTATAATCCACAATAAATACAGCCAATTTAGAACTATTTTAAAGATTTCTTTTCAGAATCTTTCCCGTTAAACAAATATTTTTTTAGGGCTTACATTTTTTACGTCATTCATAACAAAAATATATGCTTATTTAATGTTAAGTATTGAAATGATAAGCAAGGGTTAAAAACTTTAAATGTCACAACTAATTTATTAAAACTAAAACATGATAGTTTAAATTTGTACTAAGTAAAGTATTTTCACGCCCATTCTTTATGAAAATTATTTTAAATGCAATCTAGATTTCATTTTTTTATTTTATTATCTAATAATTGCAGTTTTAAATGATTATAATTAAAAGCGTTGTGCAAACAAGCAGGACTAAGAAAAAATTATAAAAAAATTAATGTAAAAAGAGCGCCTAGGTCAATGACATCTGGTAAGTGACAATTGAGTTTTCTAGCTTCTACCACAGCACAAATAATTTTGTTATTCTTTGCAACCTTTACTACGCAAAAATAGCACTGTCTGTTTAGCTTCACCTATAGGTCTTCATCTTAGTAGTTACTAAATACAATTCAATTAATACTTATAGGCCATAATAACTTAATTTAGCTGGATGTAGACTAAGAAAGTCGATTGAGCCTCGAATGGTCGATTAAACACTTTTTGAAGTAATACTTTGCATATAAAATTTTGGTTGAAATGCACTTAAATAGCTCCATGTTCAGAATCCATTATATAACACGAAGTAATTAATTTAAGCTCTTAATGTGTCTATGAGCGATTCCCAAAGCTTAAATTTGTTCTGTCTACTCCATACAAATTCAAACAATCTTATTTGTTTTTTTTCTTTCGACTTTATAGCTCACAAGAACTGATCTTTTAACGTCATTTCATGATCTTTCAATAGGACTAGTATCCTTTCCTTCAGGAATTTTTAAAATAATACTGCCATTAACTCAATGATGATTGTAGCTTAGATTATTTTTAAACTTGTTATAACCCTTCAATCCTTCAGTAATAACTATTGAATCAGGTCGCACATGTTTAAATATCAGATCATTCAAAGTATTTGCATCTATAACCTCAACAACTAAACCGAAAAATCTCCTCTGGTGTTTTTCATTGTTTCTAACCAGGGGTACTTAAGTGCTTAAAAGGTAAAATTTTTAAACAATTGATGAAGAAACTGACAAAATTAAAATATTTTTAACAGAATCGAAATGACCTATTCAAATCAACAAGAAACTGATTTAAAAATTTAAGTTTCTTAATACAAAGTCTCTTAAATTCAACAAATTGTTGTAAGTTCTTCAAAAACATTCAAAACCTAACGCTTAATTTCATCACACATGTCAACTAATGTTCTAATAAGGAAATTTGTATAGTTGAGAATTCTAAAATTTTATTAAATTTTTGTTACCAATAATATTATAACAAAATATTACTCCCTATTCATATTTATAAAAAAGTTCAGATTATCATTTATACATTCTTATTAACTCCTAAAAAAATACAAGTTCATTGTTTCAATATTAACATGCGTACTGATCAATAAATCAATGGTTTTATTTGCTATGGTTGCACGTACACTTTTTGCTTGAATGAAACGAAATAATTTATAAAATAATCGGACGTGGTAAGTGTATTTATTAACTATAAAGGTATAATTATTTTATTTTAGTCTTTTTTTAGTTTATTTATCCAATAATCAAGTTAGAAATTTTATGAATAATTAAACAATAAAGGTCATATTCGTTAAATTTCGGATTTTTGTAAAATTTCCTTAATGGAGTCTGAAGAATTAGAGAGCATAAGATCTTACGATGAAGAAGGGTTTCTTAAACGGGCAGGATGTCTAGTATTTAAAGATACTAGTTATGATGAAGTATATTGTTTACAGATATTGAGATTTTAGTTATATCTTCTAAGCATGGATTTATTAATCCAGCGGGTAAAGTTAATCCTGGAGAGAGTTATGAAGAAGCAGCTATTAGAGAAACTAAAGAGGAAGTAAATGTTTTTTCTACATCAAGGCTGGTATTACAGGAGAACTTGGTCCTTATGTAGGAACTTTTATTGTAACATTTTTGGAATTGTTAGAATAATTCTAAAAATTCAATCACCAAAATATTTATAATGTTTTCCAAGGATATAGGTAATGATGGTATGAGTAATATTAAAAAAAATTTAACCAGAGAAATAAAATGGTTGAAATTGGGCTGTATTAAAACTACAAATCTATTATCCTTACCTCTTAAAGAATATCTTGATGAATTAAATAAAAATGAAAAAAGTTCTTAAAGAATTTTTTGTTCACTATTTTCTTAATTATATTAACATAATGAAAAGTATACAAGGTGGGTATGTCTGTGAAAATAAATATGGATTTTTAGTAGAAATCTCAATGTACCTTGAAAATTTGAAAAATCTTCTGTAATATACCTTCTAAATAATAATTTTAACAACCATTTCATATTATAATCCTGAAGCTTTTAACTCTAAAAGTTTATTTTACAAAATCCAACAAGTCCCATGCTTTTTTATATGAATTTGTTCTTAATTAGAAAAAGTATGGATTTTATTAAGATTTTCTTTAAGGGCGTCCAATATGTAAAAATATCTCTTAAATATTTAAATAGGGAGCTTTAATCAAAGTCACAACATTATAACTTTTTGATGAAAATCCATTTTCCTTAATTTTTTAAAATAAAATTAAAAATTCTCCAAAGTATGCTAATAGCTTCAAAAAAGAAAATAGTACAACAAATTTAATAAAATAAAATGTTGAAATAAGAGTTATATTATTTAATAAGGGTTTTTTTTCAAACTATAGAAAAAACTGAACTTGCAAATCCTTGAATGGCAATGTTTAAATTGGTTGAAAACACTAAACAGTGCTATGATAGGCGTTTTTTGAATTATACAAAAAGTTTAAGGCACTTGGATGAATATTTTTGGAGATGTAACAGACCTTGTTTATATAGCCTTTCAGTTAGAAAACACAAGTTTTTTCGAATATTCATACTATACATTTAAAGAAATTTTGGAAGATTTTATACAAATACATTAAAGGGGAAATGTTTAACGACATTGCTTGAGAGCTGCAGAGAGACAAACAAACAGTCAGCTCACTCTGTGACTTAAAAGAGAATCAATCTGTCACTACTTATGCATGAATAGTTAAAAAATTGGCGGAAGGGATGGAAATGGAGTAGCTTAAATCATTGAAATAAATAAAAGTTTGTTTATAAGGCGAAAATATAATCGAGGAAGAATGGTTAATTAACAATGGTATATTATTGAGATGGAGCGGAGAACGCGCAAATTTTTTATATTCCAAGTACTCAATGCTAATTCAGAGATCATTAAGTGTGTGATCGTCAATAATGTGATGAATTGAGTACACATTATTACGGATAAATAAATGGTTTATACAACAGCATCGCGTAAAATGCCACAAATGCAATATTTCATAGTAAACCAAACGTAAACTTTATTGATCCATCTTATAAAAAATTCATACTCCGATCATTAAAGGTTCGTGGTTGAAATTAATGTATTGCATGAAAAAAAGGCAGGGCATTTGTCTTAAAAAACGTTCAGATTATTTAATTGAGTTTATTTGCAAATATAATGTTGAAAAAATATAACAATTTAATGAGTTTTTTCATATTATTACAATTTAATATGTTTGAATAAACTTTTTATTAATTTTATTTAAAAACCGAGCAAAATCGAGTTCTAAATTTTTTTTGTTATTAGTAAAAGACCATGAATTTAATGTAGAATTGAATGTTTACAAAACATTTTATTTCGTTTGTATGTACATTAATTTATGTAAAAATTGATATAAATTTTACTCTAATTTATTAAAACAGAAGATTACATATGAGTTTTGCAAGTTTGAATCATATATTATTTTATCCCAACTTTTGTGATATTGAAAATGGTTTCATCACATCCAATTAAATTTTTTATCCTTTTTGTTTGTATCAATAGCTCTTTTTTCATATTACATCATATAATTAATATAAAAAAACGACTCTTCATTATTGTAAAAAGTGTAGATGTAACTTTAGCATGTTTTTTTTTTCTAAATGTGTTTATATCAAGACTCATATTAACATATGGTAATTATTTAATGCAAATTTTTGGTAAATTAATAAATTAAGGTGTTTTTAAAAATAATTAATAGTCACAAAATCTATAATCCTACCAAGTTATGGAATTAATAGTTACAGAATCCTATCTTAATTATAATTTCTTGGATGCGATCACGAAAATGAATTCTCTAGCAAGTATTAAATTAATAAAAAATGAACAATTGTATGAATGGTACGTTAGTTTAACTAATTTGTCTCTTGTTTTGGATAAAAAAATGTGTTTATTCTTACTATTGGGTCTATAAAAAGCCATATACTTTTACTTACTCTTTAAGAAAACATAGTTTTTCAGTGAAAGTAGATTGCCTCTCAGTACAATTTTAAAAATATTTTATAAATATTTGAGTGGTTTTGAACATTTGGATATAGCTTATGAGTTAACCATTCATTTAGTTCATGAATCAATATGCCAAAATATTTGCAACAACAGTGTTCTAATAAAAAGAATCGGTACCGGTGGAATTTCGAAAATAGTTGAAATCGACGAAAGTTTATTTTCTAGACTAAGATATTACCGAATGAGAATTTTAAATCAACAGACGTTTAATATTGGAATAGAGAGAAATTCGAGAAATGTATTCATAGTCCCAGTAGAAAATAGAAAAACCAAAACTTAAGTATCAATTCTTCAAGAGTATATTTTGCCTGGAACTACAGTAGTTAGCATTAAATGAATAGCCTATTGGGCAGCCGTGATCAATTTTGATGTAATTAGCCATCTAAAAACCGATATCGTAATTAATTTTATTATATCTTAACAACAGTGGAATACAAACACAAAATATTGAAGGTCTTTGGTAAAGATCTAAATATTTTATGCGTAAAAATCGTAGAATTTTAAGAGAAAGTAAAACTTATTATTTGATTCAATTTGTGTAAAAAAAATTGAAATGAAATAGTCAAAAGGATCAATTATCTATTAGTTATGTTGAAACACGATGAATAAATTTTATAAAAAGCTATAGTATTATATTTTTTTAATTTTCAAAAACATGTTAATTTGTTCATTTACTAAATTTTTACGTAGTTTAAACTTGAACTTATAAATAATGTCGTTTATATACAGGGTTTTTGATTTATTTAACCTCAAATTCAATTAAATTTAACCTCTTTTCAACTTAATTTAACCACTTTAGATAAGATAAATTACTTTGTTATAAACCTTATTTGGGAGGTAAAAACAACTTGAAACAATTATAAGGAAATTTAAGTCTGGTAAAAATCCATCTGAAATTTCAAAAAAATTTTAAAAAAATCGTAATACTGTAGCTTTAGTAGTTAAACTATATAAAAAACTAGTTGCATACTAGCAAAGAAAAAAAGAAAGGCAAAACCAAAAAAAATCAATGTTGAACCAAAAAAGTTGCCGATTGAGAGTATTAATGAAGATGTAAGTGTGACCTTGTCTACATTAAAGGTTAAATTACAGAATGAATTAAATTTTAATACACCCTGTTCTATGATTTCAAAATCTCTTAGTAATAGGAACTACTTGTTTATAAGATTAAACTTTATAGATGAAGAAAGGAATAGTATAGATATGATTGAAAAAAGAAAACAATATTTTAGTAACTATTTAATTAATGATGAAAACAACTTGATTTTTCTCGATGAGTTTAGAATAAGTTGTTCTTCAAAAGTATGTTATGGAAGGAGCATTGTAAGAACGTCACCCAGAAAGACAGTCAGAAGTACACCGATCTAAAAACTTTTCTGTTTAAGCTGCCATATCTAAAAATGGTTTATTGTTTACAAAGTTAATAAGAGAGCATATAATACTCAATCATTTCTTGAATTTATACAATATCTTATTGATGAACTAAAAAGAAGTGAAATTACTATTGGAAAAGTAATTATGGATAACGCTAGCATACACAAAAGTGAAACCGTAAAAAAAACTTTAAATGTGAATTCTTACGATTAGATATTCCTTCCTGCATATTCAACTCAGCTTAATCATATTGAAAAAGTGTTTAGCTGCTGGAAGCACCACATCAAAATGATCAACCCTAATAAAATTGAAGAATTATACTAAGCTTGAATAGTAGCACCCAATTTGTAACACCAGAACATTGTCAGAGTTTTTATTCTCATGTGTAAACAGTCGTACTAAAAGGTATAAAAGGTAAAGAATTGTAATAAAAGTCGAATTAATATTTAATTTATTTGTTTTGTAATTAGTTCATTCATTTTACTATATTAAATAACTCCTCTCGTTAAATTAAGTTGAAGAGTTTAAATTAAATAGAAAACCCTATAATTACACGATTTCTAAAACAAAGTAAATACTTTTCTTAAAAATTTTATCTTTGTTTTCAATATAAAAACTTGGTACATTATAAATATTTTTTATCCTACAGTGTATTCCATTTAAAAAATAACTTTTTTCCAAAATGTCATGTATAATATATGTGAATGTTATGGTGAATATGCACCTATTTAGGGAAAATTTTAGTTCAAATTGTTTTACAGTTATAAAAGGTATATTATTTTTAATGAAAATCGGCCTTTACATCTTAATCCTGTAAAAAAAAAGGTTTCTCATTTCTATCACATGTCGGAAATGCTAATGAGATTTGATTCGTGATTTTTAAACCAGTGATTTCTACATAATTAAACAAGCTTTATAATTAAATTTGAACAAATCATGTTTATTTGCAATTTAAAATGTAAAAAAATCCACAATTAACAAGAAAAATTTATTATTTTTCAATAAAAGACCAATTTATATTTATGATCTTTATTGATCTGTTTCAAAATTACTGTCTGTTCCTAAAATATCAGAAATAATAACTTTTGACATATTTTTGCTAAGAAAATAATCAAATCTGGATATATTTATTTTTGATAACTGAGATATAGTTGAAAAAATCAATGAGTTTTTTTTAAAAATCTTTGAATTAGGGTTGTTAATATAAAATTCTTTTAAATTACTTGAAAAATCATAGAATATGATTAATTTTTTTTTTACATTTAGAAATATAAACAATCTACTTAATATAAAAACATCGGTTACATTAAGAAAGAAGAAAACAAAGTTTGCGTATTTTTAGAAAATGAATTATGTAAATAAAAGTAAAATTTACCAAAAATAATTTCATTTGAAAATCTAGAGTTATTCATATTAGTAATCAATATTATGTTTTTTTTGTATTTTACTAGGTAAAGGTTATTAAATTTTCATCAAAATCCATAAATAACGTTCCAAAGTTTTTCTGCATATGTCTTTTTCTTACATAATAATATTGGAGATTTATAATTAAAGTTATTTTTAACTTATCTACCATGTTCTGTACTAAAATAGTGCAATATTTTAAATTTTATATAAATTACAATCATGTATTATAAAAACATAGTTTTAATATATTTTATAATACACCCATTCCTCCTATATGGCATTTTGCTATAACAAATTTGTTTAAAAGAGGCAACTTTTCAATCTACGACATAAAATATTTGACTATACCCACAAAAAAAAAATAAATTCCATATTTATTAATCAATCTTTTATTATTCTTACAAAGATATACATTCTTTTTCATTGCATCTTTTTTAAGAGCCTTATTCATTTTATTGTTAAAAACCCACTGGTTTGCACTTATATATAAGTATTTTACGTTTTATACTGATTGAAGATTTTGGAAAAAATTAGAGACATTTTTAGTATGACGCATATGTGTACAAATTAAAAAATTTAATGAGTATTTTATAATTTCATTATTTCTTAGACAAAATTTTATCAAAACAATTGTATTCTTTTGAGAGTAATAAAAAGAAATGTAAAAAATCAGTCATCTAAAAAATTAAACCAAAAGCATTAGGGCGTATAGAAGCTGGAGAGAAAATTATTGAAATTTTAAAACAATAAGACTTGGAAAGTTTTTCTTTTTTAAAATATTTTGGTTAATAAAGAACAAATTAAAACATATTTGCAATTTATTGAACTATTAAAAGTCTCTTTTTTTACCCCAAAAAGAAACTCGATAATGAAAAACTATTGATTATATCGATTGAGAACAATAACAAACAGAAAATGCCAACGAATCAAATGACTAAGCAGCAAAAGACTTTTAGTATTTTTAAATCATGAAGGAGTAAAATACCAATGAATCTGCTGAAGATATCAAATTTCAAGCAAACTGAGGATGGTTTGAACATTTTGAAAATGAAATCTGAAGCGCTATCAACTATTCTTAAAAGGAAATGATTGAAAAAGACATTTATAAGCCTGAGCAAAAGTTTAAAGTGAATAAAACATGAATTTATTGGAATATTGAAAGAATGATTGACTTTACTACTTTGTGTAAATTTGGCAGGCAATTTTATCCTTAAGCCACTTTTTATATATTTTTCCCAAAAGAGAAGTCCTCTTAAAAGAATCAATTATAAAACAGTTACTTTTTATGGGGAAATTGAACAAGAAAGCTTGATGACTAAAGTTATTTTTGAGGTTTGATTTAAAAATAACTTAAGAAAAGTCAAAAAATCTTTGCGAGAAATTGACTTAAGAAACAAGGATTTGCTAATTTTGGGAATGTTACAGAGCATCCTAATGTTTGATTTGAACTTTCTGAAGGTTTTATGGCCGAGAATTTTTAATTTAAACAGTACTTTCTGATGAGTTATATAGTAAGCCAAAAATTAATATCCAATTAAAACATATTGGTAAAACTACAACATCATTAAACATGGTTACATCAATGTTGAATCATGGAATGAATTAAAATTAACAAAATTAAACCATGTCTGGGAAAAATTTGATTTAAAAGTATAAAATATCCTGATTTGGAAATGAATTCTCTTCCTAAAATTAGACAAAAAATTTTGGATTTAGCATATGATCTTAAATGTAAAGGTTTGAATGAATATAATGTGCTTGATCAATTAGAAGCTAATAAAAGTCTTTTCATATAAAAAATTAATCCAGTTGCAATCACAAACGGCATTTGACGGAGAGACAATGACTATTTTATTTAAGCACCTTACATCAAAAAAATTGTCCAAAACATTTCCTTATTTCGAACAATTAAAAACATCCTCATTTGAAATAAACATAATGTTGAACTTTGAGTTAGTGTTTATCGATTATTTAATTCCTTTATTAGCTGTTATAAATTATTAAAGAATGATACAAACAAGAAAACACAACTTTGGATAATTAATTTTAGGAAGTTTCAACACTAGCAAAAAAATCAAGAGGACAGTGATCGAACAGTTATTATTTCTATATCATCTTGAAATTAAAGCCATTTAAAAAAATTTGGTGTAAATACATACAGATATATTTTTATCATGAAGTTATTTTATTTTCTTTAATAAATTTTTATCGATTTTTAGAATCATATTATTTTATAAACAAATGTATACAATTTTAATTTAAATCATATTAAAAATTTTTAACTGATTTAATTGAATTTGTATTAGAATAATTGATTCCATATAAGGCTTTACTCATTGTCGCCAATTTCCTGAAACCTATCTAAGGCATATAGTGGGATATTTGTGTAAATTTAAATTAATAGGATAATATCTTTGGTGCTTATAAAGAATTAAAAAAAACTTTCATCATAAAAATTAACTAAAAATAAACAAATGGATATTTTTTTAACTTAAAAATTTGATTTTATAAAATAATTAGTGTAATTATTTTGAAGATCCACTTATTTTTAGGTATTTTTTAGATTTTTTGATACAAAATAACTAAGAACGGTATTTTTAACGTTAAAATATGAATAATAAATAGTATTACTAATAAAAATATCAAAATTTAGTAAATAACACTTCTGTTGATTATAAGGAAATTTATTTATAAGTTCTTAATGTTTTTATCAAGTTTTGATACTTAAATTATTATAAAGATTCTATTTAAAAAAAGTGAAATATTAACATACGCTATCAAATATCTTATAAGAAAGTTAAAAATATTATATAATTTTATGAAATTTAAAAAATGTTGATATGAAGTAATTTATTAAAAAAAACATGTTTTTTTGAAATAATTTATAATTATATTTTTATTTGAAATTTTGGATCTTAAGTAATTTTTCCCCTGGGGGGAAATAATACTTAAGATAATTAAATAATTAAATTAAATTTTTTTAACCCTAATGTTATTTTACACAGAATTCATTGAGCCGGTGATACTTTCGTCTATAGAAGAACGAATCGAGTGGCTTACTAATAAACAAGTGATCAAGCGGGTAATAAATTATCTTTATTGCATGAAAGGGATGAAAAAGGTTAAGTGTTCAAAAATAAGAGATAGGTATACGTTTAAATGTGAAAAAATGTATTGTTCATATTTTAAAACAACAAGAAGTATAAGGAGCGACAGCTTTTAAAGTAAATTTAACATCACCCTAAAAGACTGCATTAAGTTGCTGTAGAAATTTTCTAAGGAGATAAATTGTAATAATGTTGTTGCAGAGGTAGATTGTAACATTAAAACTACCCAGAAATTTTATACAGAATTGAGATTTTTATGCAATAGTTATTTTGACTTAAACCCGATAACATTGGGTGGTCCATGGGTGGTTATGAATGTTGATGAATCTCTATTTAGGCATAAAGCCAAGTATCACGTAGGAAGACACACCGAACATGAAATATGGGTTCTCGAAATTGTCGATACCAGCTTCAGTCCTGCGAGAGGGTTAATGGTATTTGTTCCTGATAGAACTAAAAGAACGCTGCTTGCAATAATCAGGGCTCACTGTCGGCCAGGATCTACAATTCATAGTGATCAGTGGCGATCCTACAACAACCTCGCTAAGCATGATTTTTTTCACCTCACTGTGAATCATTCATTTAATTTTCTTAACCCCGAAACAGGAGCGTACACCAAGTATGTAGAATCATATTGGAATAAACAAAAACTAAGAATTAAGAAAATGATGGGTGCAGAAGGTAACTTACTTGAAGACTATCTCGCTTGCTTTATGTAGGGGACAATATATGCCTTAAAAACTTTAGCAAGGTGATCGATTTAGTGAGGAAACTTAATTAATAGATTGAGTTTAATTTACATTTAGTTGTCTTTTAGATTATTTATCACGTATTTTTACATTTCTTTTTACAATATTTACTTATCTAATAGTGGGGTGAAAAATTACTTAAGTTATTTTTTGGGAGGAAAAATTACTTAAGCTCCCATTTTTGTCTTAAAAGTACTCAAAAGGTATTTATCTGTAAGAAACTTTAAATTTTTATTATTAGTCGTATTAATATATTAATAATCATCTAGCTTCTATTATTAATGTTTTGATTATTTATAAAATATACAATAAAATTATTCCCAACTTAGAGAAATTGAAGATATAAAATTTGTTAGATTTTATCTAAACCAGAAATTATTTTTAGATTAATATAAAAATATCTATAGGCATTATATTTGTCATACAAAGTACCTTATTTTTATATCTACACTACTACTCTTATGACACAAGTTACCTTAATTAGTCAAAAGTTATTTATCTGAATAATAAACATAAAAATGTTAAAAATTCTTGAACATTTCATAGAAAAACAAACATTGTTTTGCGCCAACTTTATTTTTTTAATACTTGTCTATATTTAAATACTAATGAAAGTTTTGAGTATATAAAAGACTATATGAATTATTGGGAGTTGTTTTGTATTAAATTATATAATTTCAAATTTCAAAAATTTCCCGCCGTTAAATAGTCAAACTTTACATTAATATAACTAGCATTTTAATTTCAAAATAGTATATTACATACATTTCTCCATATAAAAACTTAAAAATTGATAGATTTATTTAATTTTCAATACAAAATCAATAGAAAAATCAAAATTTATTACTTGAGAAATTGTATATAAAATCTATTTTTGCTTCTATTGAGTTTTTATATCAAAAATTATAATATTATTTTAAGTCATTTGAAAAATCTAATATTGTAATTTCTAAGAAATCATCGAGTATAAATAAAATAATTTCCAATTATATATAAACACCTTCATGCCCACAATTATAAAACATATTCAGCTTTAATTTTTAAGGTTAGACTTTAATATTTATCAAAATTCCTATAAGGTAGAACATTAATCACGGCAAAAACTGATACTTTTAGTTTGATATAGAACAGAGGATTTTTAACTATTCTTATTTTACAAATTTGCTTCTTAATTAATTATTTTTAAGTAGCAAGAATATTGTTGATTTATTAATTTATTGTGATTTCTCGATGAGATTTTTAAAATATCAAATTATTGTTAATTAAGGTCCTGTATGTAAATTCGGCACAACTTTCTGTAAAAATCATCAAATGAATGCTGATCAATAAGCAATAAGCAAGATTATGTCGTATTAGGTCGCCTTGGTTTACAAAAATTTCGAATTTGCAAAATTTACTGTAAGCTTTATGATCGTTTCCTTAAAAACCAACTAAACCAGTCTATTAAATCCAGTTTCCTTTTCGAATTAATTATTTAAATGTTGTACATACGTTATACTATACCTATTTGAAGAATTAAAATAATTTCAAGATTTTTTAAGATTAAGGTGGAACATAAAAACTTGTCATCTACCAAGTTTTACGATAGTAAACCTATTTATGTTTATGATTTATTTCTTTATAAGCTATTTTAATAGTATATTTATTATTAAAAATATATAAACCTGCGAATTATTATTTCCTTACTTCAGGAAATTTATTTGTGGGTTTAATAGAAAGTATTGTCAAAGTTTGTATTTAAATGATATTAGGAAACAAAGGGTTTAATTTTTTTAAAGTAAAGATAGTACAAACTTGAAAACATTAGCTCAAACATTTTTATTAATTTATAAAAATGATTTTTCATTAAAATTTTCAAAAGTTAAGTGTGACTACTAAATAACGATCATTTTTTAAACTTTAGGTTACCGTGAGATTTTTTTACATATTATTGCTTATTCTAAATAACGAACATACAGCATTTTGAATAACGAACATTTGATTTTAAGTTTTAACTATCTATTTTTACATATAATATGTTAATTATAATAGAGAAAAAACGGAAAAGATTTACAATTGAGAAAAAACAAAAGATCCTTTTTTGCAAAAATTATCCGAATGAAACACAGCGATATCTGGCGAACGAGTTCAATATATCCTTAGGAACACTTAATGGTCTATTAAAAAATAGAAACAAAATTGACGATTATGATAAAAATTTTAGCTCGAAAAATATTATCACAAATTACAAAACCATAATAATCGATGATAAGATGTTAAATTGATTTTTATAAAAGAAAAGCAATTTTGTTACAATTAAAGATTTAAAATTCTAAAAATATGGTCCTAAACATGTCATCTTCTTGTAATATAACAAATTTTGTTGCTTCTTCGGGTTGACTTTGGAGTTTCAACAGACGCATTAAATTCGCTCTAAAATATTAGTCCCGAATCGACTATGGTCTATTCTACTATTAAATAAGACTTTTAAACACTTATTGTAAGAAAATACAATCCTATAGACCCTAAGATATCTTTAATTACGACAAAACTGGATTATTTTTTAAGTGTACGCCTACTATAAGTCTTTTTCATGTTGGCTAAGATTATGTTAGTGAATAATTTAGTAAAGAGCGTGTTACTTTATTATTTTATGTTAGTATGACAGGTGAAAAGTTAAATCCATTGTTAATTAGTTAATCTAAGAGTCCAAGAGGTTTCAAAAATTTAGATTTTAATTGACATGGAATTAAATATAAGCACAATCCAAAGGCATGGATCTGAGCAGGAATTATTTTTGGATGATTAAACGATCTAACTGAAATTATTAATGAGAAAAAATATCTTTTTATTGATATTAAAAAACGCTCCAGCCATCCGGTAGATGTTAAATTTAGCAACATAGAATTTTTTTACTTCCCTTGAACGTAACTTTAAAAATACAACCATTGGATCAAGCGATAATCAGATTGTTTAAATCTAATTACCGAAAAAAAAATAAATCACAAGCTAAACATCGAATTCGATGCAGAGTTGAATGAAAAATATTATGATCTTGTTAAAAATTTAAATTTTTTGATCCACTCCTTTTAGTAGTCGAATCATGGAGTAAGTTGACAGCAGAGACAATTGTAAATTGTTACAATAAGGCGCTAGGAAATTCTTTATTAGATGTTAAATCTTTGTTTTTATTCCCTGATGTCGAGCGAGACTCGATCACTTTTGATTGCTACCCAGAGAATTTGAAAAGATAAGAACTTTTTGTTGAGTTGAAAAATAAAATTGAACGTCTATAAAGACTTGATAAAGATTGCCAAAACAACTCAAGTGAAACAGCTAGTCTTGGAGAAAAAAGATTAAGACTTTTCAGTTTAGATTTTTATGATCGGATGAATTACATAAAAATTTATTTAGCTGCATTCTGCCTTGAATTGAGTACTACCTTTTAATCTTTGAATTCTAAAGCTGTTGATAGTTGTGCCCACAAAATTTATTACGATACTAGATTTTATTAAAAAAGATAAGAACATTAAGAAAAACCAATAAATTACTAGTTTAATAAGATTTACCAAGTATTCAATACGTTTGCTTTTTAATATTTTCTTCTTTTTTTTAGCATTTAAATTTTGTTCGTTATGTTTGAATAACAAACATGGAGAGAAATAGTCACCTTGAGTTTTCGTTATTAAGCAGTTGTATTGTATTCATAATTTCTTTATTTCCTATATTTCAACATGAAATTTTGAAATTTTCAGTAAAACCCATAATTCAAATTTACGATAATATTTTTCAATTCAAAAACAGTTTTTCTAGTACAGTGTTTCCCAAAGTGGGCATAACAATTTTTTGGAAATAATACAATTTTTTAATTTTTTTTCTATTTTATTAAAATATTGATCCAAAAAAGCATTATTTTTTTATATTAGTATAATTTATATACATTTAAACCATATGTTTCTATAATAATTTTTTTGTGAGGGGCAATCGAGGATTTTTGTTAGTTTAAGTGCTCATAGATGATGTATGCTTGGGAAACACTGATCTAGTAGAAAGGTTAGAATGAATTAAATTCTTATTAAAACTGGTAATTATATTTGATGTTACATCATGTTCTAAAAAGTAGTTAGATACAGTTTCGGACCTAAGTATAACATTTCTTTGTCAAATTTCCAAGAAATATGATTGTCATCACTTAAACAACTGTTATTCTCGCATTATAAAGTCTTGCTATAATTTGACGATGTTATGAAAAAAGTCTCAAATTAAATTTTCTATTATTTTATTTTGAATTTGTTGTGATTTTTTCAACTTTTAAATTTGAATTAGATAATTATTTATTTAATGGCTTTAAAATATATTATTCTTGATTTAATAATATCAAACAGGAAAAAATTAGCGGATATCTATCAATATATCTACATAAAAAGAAATTTAATTTTAATCTATGAAAATCGGGGATCATGTGTAAAATTTGCCCGCGAACTGTAGGACACTCATACAGTATAATTTTTTTATTCTCATACACTATAAAAAGAATATAAAAAATAAACTGATATATCAAATATTTTAGCTATAATCTTTAATTAAATATGTCTTTTCAAAAAAATCTCCGTCTACATTATCTCTCCATAAACATTCCAGGAGATAGGATTCTTAATCCAATCTTATCACACCTTTCATACTCTTTATCCTTAATGTCTGTTTTGACCAGTATGACTCAATATGCTGAGTATGAACGTTCTCTTCTCTGTTTACAAATGTAATAGTGTAATTAACAGTGGCATGGACGAAATGAATTCTTTGTTGAATATTTTGATATACTGGCCACTCATCAGTATGGATTGTTTAACCAAGAAGGCATATATTTTGGATTATTGGAAGCAGAGTTTTGTGCTTCAGATCAGGTACAATACGAATAAAACCTTTAGCAGCACTGAATCTAGTATCTGTAAGACCAAATACCCAGATGGGTTGTTCAGGACCTCTTTCTCGGTTATACTTGGTTTACGGCAAAAAAGACTTTCATCAATTTGCATAACAATACGGTCTCTTCCTAGTCCTTTTGGGTTCACATCAAATAGATTTCCTCAACAAGTTCTGATTTTTTTATAAAAACTCATTGCTGTCTTTTTATTAATTGACAGGTCAAGTAACAAGTCAGAAAGTTGTTGTTCTTTACTAAATCTATATGTTATTTCTTGGCAATTTTTCAGACTACAATTAAACCCATCAAAAAGGCACTCACTGCGAATGCTACTCGTTGTATTATATTTGTTGCAGTCTCTATTATTGCACTTGAAAACTTTTCTGTCGTTGGTATTCGTCTTTTTGATTTTTGTCATTTTTCCCATACAGTATAAACAATTCATGGTATTTTTCATTATTCCTTTAGAAAGAAAAAAACTCATATATGCTTTCCTCTTCCGCTGAGAGTAATTCACATAAATTTGATTCATATGTTGTTAACATTTATAGGATTATATTTTTTTTAAATCAAATAATTATAATGTGTAACATGATAATGTAACACACGATCCAAACAGGTTTACAAATGCGCCTTTTGGTAAGATGTAGGTACTAAAATAGGTGAAAAAAAAAGTTGTAGAATACCTTTAAAATAAAGAATTTTTAAGTTAACAATTCGTATCATAAGCGTTCTTTTATGTTTAGAATAAAAGACAATATGATTCTAGATATCTCCAGCGGTACTAAAAGATTTTATATAAAAATGTATTCTATATTGCATAGTAAAAAATTTGAATTTACGATCATTAATAAACATTATAAAATTTCAAATTTATTCCGAACTTTAAATTGAAACTTATTTATAACGAATCTTACCTTTATTTTATTAAAAGTCTACACTTTAAAAGTGATTTTTTCATAATTTATAATCAATAAAATTTTATATGTTATTATGAATCTTCTCATAATCGATTGGTAGGTAATTTTTTATATTTTGAGGGTTTATATTATGTTTAAATTATATACTCAGAAATTATCAATAAAAATCATACTATTTAAGAGATAATTCATTTGGGATCAACTTCGTTTTTTTCCCCCCGGGGGAAAAAAACGAAGTTGTTATTTTAAAAAATTTTAGATTAAAAAAATTACTTTTTATTATTATTTTTTAACACTTAAATGCGATCTTTGG
>CAKKLC010000337.1:36658-49384 GCA_918559645.1 Ceratonova shasta | reverse complement strand
AACCATGTTAAAGTGCTTATTTATTCGAGCAGAGAAATCATATCTCCAGTTAAATTTTTAATTGATTATGAGTTTGCTATGTTTAATGCTATAAGAACTGTATTTCCTGATTCCATGGTCAAAGGATGCTATTTTTACTTTGGACAGGCTATATGGAGAAAGGTATGCTCTTTTGGTTTAAAATATTTGTACAATATTGATCGTCAATTTAAAAAGTTTATTAATTACATTTCTTCGTTGTCGTTAGTACCTCCATCGGAAATTTTTTTGGCTTGGAATTATATTAAATCATTATATCCCACTAGAAATACTGATGTTCAAGAATTGTGTAATTATATTGAACATATTTGGCTTTCTAATAACTCTGCATTATTTAATATATCAGTATGGTCTCATTTTGATAATTATTCAGAAAGAACTAATAATGCAGCTGAAGGTTTTAATTCTAAATTACTAAGAAAACTTAATAAGTCACATCTAAATATTTATGAAGTCTTGAATGTTTTTAAACAAATTCAAGCTTTAAATGAATTGGAAGTTGATAGGCTGATGAGTGGAAATCCACCTAGAAGGCAAAAAAGAGTTTATGAAAGGGCTCATTTATCTATTATACGAATAAGACTTAGATATCTTCAAGGTTTAGTTACTTTGGAAGAATTGATAAAGTATATGAGCAGAGCTATATAGCTTTGCCTAACTGATTAAATTTTTATTAATTTATTTTTTATTATTTTAATTTTTATGTTTGAGAGTCGATGGTGCGGTGAGCACCGGAGAATCTAGTCCATCTCCTAAGTTAGTTAGTTTTGATTACTTAAAATTTCCGAATATCAAGATTTCTGAATATCAAGACTGAACCGTTTTTACTAACGTTCATAAAAACACCATATGATTCACACACAAAAGAGGATTTTAACAATCCTTTTGTGTCTCAGGTGAATAATCAGATCTAGTTGTGTGAGTTGTTGGATTTCCTTTATAGATTCTTCGTTCAAAAATTTTTCTTCCATTTGTGTTAAAAAATATTTAATAAATTCTATTTTTAATTTTTTAAAAAATCCACTGATCCAAATATTTATTAAAAAATAAAGATTAAAAGGAAATACACGATGACCTTAATATGGATGTCTAAATATTATAAAATCTTGTATGGTTAAATAAAAATGTATACTGTATATTATTTATCATATTTGATTAAAAATTATGTAATTTTTATATTATAACAAATATTTATAACTACGAACCTGGTTTAATAAATAAAACTTGACACTTGAAACAAAATTCAACTTTTTTAAATAAACAAATATTATTCTTAGTATAATAAACCAATTAAACCAATGAAACCAATTAAACAACATCCTCAAATATTTAGAGTAAAATCTTATTCATTTACTATTTTATAAAATCTGTGATTTTTGTTTAAAATGACCTTTTTCTACGATAAGTTTTTTCAAAATAAGTTTTTAAAATGTTGAGGGCGTGTAATTCTTTTAAACAATTTTCACTGCCAAATAAAAGTGAATTTTCCACCTTTTTAAAAAAACCAAGAGCTTCTAGTTCACTAACAGTTTCAATTTCATTCTTATTAAATTCATCTTTATTAAACTTGATTTCAAAATTCTCTTGTTCCTCCTCTTTCATTTCTTTCATTTCTTTGACGATGTCATCCTCTGTATTCGTACCATGATAATATATTTTAATGTCAATTTCATAAAATTCTTGCATTTCCTTGTCATTTTCGTCATTTGTAACATCAGAATGGATTTTTTCTTGGGATTTTAAAAATTTCGATTTATCAAAACAATTTGCATTAACAAAACAATTTTTAAAAACTGAAGTAAGTATAGTTTTCTATGAACGATATAATACCAAGGATAGCGTCTAACACCGTTAAAGACATATTCTCTTTTTTATCAATACTTTCAATTGTTTTAAATAAAATTCCTTTTCTATAGGCCACTTTCATACTCCTGATAATTCCTTTGTCCATAGGTTGCAACTTACTTGTGCAGTTTGGTGGGAGAAACGCAAGTTCAATTTTTGATAATTTTCCCTGTATATTTGGATGGGCACTACAGTTATCTACTACCAAAAAAATATATCTTTTTGCAATTCTTAATTTTGTATTCCACATGATAATTAAAGAAAACAGATCTCCGCTGTCATCCAAGCTTATCGATTATTAAAATATTTAACTGGTAGTGTTTTTATATTTTTAAAACACCTTAGTTTTTTGAATTTTTTGTTAACAACCAATTCAACTCTTCCCCCGTAAAAAATTTGAACATAACCATACAGTTAAACGCTCCTTTGATAATTTTTCACCATGAAATTTTTCACCCATAAATTTTAGAGTTTTCCGCGGCAGTGCTTTATAAAAAACCATAGTTTCATCACCATTGTAAATATTTTTCCCCGGGTATCTTTCTCTTAATCGTAGGCATGTCTTCTTTAACTAAAAGTCTACCCTAGTTTGATAAACATTGGCGGATTCTCCAGTATAACTTCCACTATGTGTACTAAACCTCCGTTTAAATTTTTGAATCCAACTTCCATCACAATTAAACCCATACACATCTAGATTTTTAGCAATTTCATTTGCTTTTATACAAAGTATTTCAAAATTTATTGGTACTTTCTCAAAACCATTTTCGAAGAACCATAAATAGAGAATTTCATCAATCTCTTTATTCTTGGCATTTCTGATCTTTTTATTTTTTTGATTGAAATTAATCTGTAATAGAAGCATCTTTTATTTGTTTTTAAAGATTGTATTGATTGTAGAGTAAGACATGTTGTATTTTTTGGATATCTCTTTTTCTGTTCGCCATTTTCTATGGCATGTATGATTTCGATATTTTTTTCAAGTGCTATTGTTTTTCGTTGATTCTTCATTTTTATGGGTTTTTTGTTTGTAATAAGCGAGTATCTTATAAACGATATAATTCAATATAATTTTTTGAAATTAGTATTGTTATAACATTTTTATCTTATAAGCAATATTTATCTTATAAACGATTATGTTATATGCAATTTCTACTGTAATCATGTATTTTTTCGGTTTTATAATTTATAGAATACGATATAATGGACTGGATTAGAAACTTGAAAAACTATTTTCGCTTGTATTTGATTTATTTCCAAATAATATATAGGAAAATATAAAAGCATCTCTAAGCATATAATTTAAATATATAAAACTAGTTTTTAGCCCGTCATATGACGGATGAACAAAAAATCCCCCGAAAAAAGATTCCTTGTTATTTTTATATGACCAGAATGAGTGATTGAGTCAGTCAGTCTGAGCTTTTATATTATATATAATAGAGTCTGTAACAAAAAAATACGGATTTGAATGTGAATTCAGGGATAAAATTTTGAAATATTTCATAATAAAGATTTCACATCGTCCAATTTTCATCTTAATAAAAGTTTGAATAAAATTTAGAATTTTGACATCAAAACTAATTGATTTAAATATTAACCTATTTTAAACCCTAAAATATCTCATCTGTATTCTTTTACTCTTATAAAAAAGCTATAAAGAGTTTGATGGTATTTTTATTTATCCTGAATTATAATATTTAAATTCAAAATAAGGATATAAAAGAAAATATCGACAATTTTAATTACTTGTTTCTGATTATAATTGTTTTAGTAAGTGATTTGAACCATCATTACTTGATTATAATAAATTGTACGATTGATATAATTAGAAATGATTTTTATTATAAGTTCAAAAGATTTAAACATAAAATGATGTTTATAAAGATTAAAAGATCTTCAGTAAATAACTTGATAATAAATTCTGTAATTATTTTTAGGAAAAAAATCATTTAGTATTTTATATTATAAATGTCACTACAGATTATTTAAATGTATGGTATAGTTTAAAATCTAACGGGATTATTTTTATCTGTAGGTAATTTTTTTATTAAATAGATTTCTTATACATTTACAAATCAAATTTTTGTAAAAAATTGTATACTAATGAATTATAATCTATAATTTACAAGGTCAATTTTTAATAAATAAATTATTAAAACTGAATATTCTTAAAAAAGAATTCATTTGTGAACGATGCTCTCAAGTGATGATAATTGTAAAAGCAAAAAGAAGAATCGACAAAAAAAGAATGGATGTCTATAAGATGCAAAACAGTAAAGTCCTTAAGAAGTGGAAGCGTTTTTGAAAATTTTAAAATCCTTTTAGACATTCTATTTAAACTAATAAATGACTTTGTCGATAAGGTAAATATAGAATCTAATTGTGATAAATTCACTATTGGGCGAAACACTATAATTTTATTATACAAATCGATTCGTGATTCTATTAAAAAATACTTTAGAAATGTTGAAATACTAATAGGAGAAGATCAGCATATAGTTCAGGTTGATGAATCTTTATTCATAAAAGAAAGTATTATAGAGGAAGAATAATTCCTCAAAAATGGGTTATAGGAATGATTAATGTGGTCTCAGAATAATCAATAATTAAGTATATACCGTCAAGAACAAGAAATATTATAATTAATCACATTAAATCTAATTCTACTGTTGTTACTGACTGATGAAGATCCTATAATGAGATTTTTGAATCTATGGATTGTACTCATGAAACTGTTAACCATAACGAAAATGTTGTTAATCCCTAAAACTGGATATCATACACAGAATATGACAAATATTTGCTAATTACTAAAAAACTTTTTAAGAACTAATAATTATAAAAATTCTCAAAAATGGACAATTATATTGCAAAATTTCTTTTCCAAAGAAAATTTAAAAATAACGAAATTTTAACAATTGAAATAATAAAACTTTTGGTTCATGCTAGTTATAGTGCATTTTATTAATTAGAGCGCATTTTATATTTTTGAAAAAATGAGAGCTAAAAATTTATAGTTAATTGTATATTAAGGTAATAAAAACATTAGACCGCTTTCTATTTTGTCCTGCCATAGAAACTGAATTAGAAATTAATGATGTTGTTCCTGGTTAATACCTTTTGTGTTCTCGTAAGAAGTCTTTTAATCTAGACCACAATCCCTTTATATTTTGCGTGGGCACGGCTGGATTTTCCGGATTTACAAAGTTGTAGGTATGATTTATCGTTTCATGCCTAAATTGATAAAGTCTGAAAAGGGTGCTACCATATGCCCTCCAATTGTCTGTATAAATTATTGTGCCAGGAAGTACATGTTTGGATATCACATCCATAATTGTATCCGTGTTTCAGTTTTCAACTTAGACTATAAATGTTTTTTCGGAACCCCTTCAACACCAGCTATGTACCACTGCCCATTATTGAGTCTTTTACTGTTATATTTCCGTTTGAAAAAGAGATTTTCATCGATCTCTACAATTTTTGGGGTTCCGTCAGGATTTAAGCCATCAATTTTCTCACTTGAATCAGCGATAAATTCACAGATAACTTCACGAATGATACTGCAATATTTGCCAACTGTATTCCTTTTTATTCCCAATTCATAGGCTATATCGACGTAAGGAACTCCGTTTAAATATTTATACATAATCTTAAAAATAGATTTAAAATCAACTCTAGTTCCTTTAAAGAAGAAATTAAAACGGATACTCTTCGATCTTTTACATGGGTTATTCCGTCCAAAATAAACATCTTTTGAAGCCTTACGAATCTTATACATAAGATTCTTAAAAAGCGCGTCCAGTATATAAACTTTGCATTTGGTTTGAGTATAGTTTCAGCAAAAAACTTATTCTGAGTAAAATGGTTTGCCATAACCTGTTCTAAAAAGCTTTCGGTTATTCTCAAGTCCATTATGTCATTATTTGACATGAGTTTATGTTCATCCACAATTCTCTGTGAGCTTTTTCTTTTACTCGTTTTAAGTGCTATTTTTCTCAAAAAAATAAATTGCACTCTAATTAATAAAATGCGCTATAACTGGTATGAACCGAAATTTATATTATCCCAACAAAAAATAATTAAATTTTTTGCTTTTGATTTTTTTTAAATAAATATATTTAATAAAAAAAATTACCTACAGAAAAAAATCCTGGCAGATTTTAAACTTAAAACCAAACGAATATTTAGAGATTTTGCAAAAAAGAGAGGGGTAATGATATTTCTTATAGGGATAACAAGTTTAATTATTTTAAAAATTTAATATTTTAGTTTCACTGTTTACATAATTGATATTATTTATTTTGATATATTAGTCCTTTATGCGGTTTTTATTATTTAAATTACAAAAATATTTTTGTATTGGATATTTAAGTTTTTAAAAATTGAGTATTGTAATTAAAATACGGAGCTTCTTTACTTTCTGCTACCGCCAAGGTAATAAATTACTATTAGGTTTTTTTAAATATTTTTTGTAACAAATTTATAAATAATACAAATCAAAAAAGATTTTGAAATACGCAGTTGTTTTAATACAGAGGATGATGCAATTTTGTTTTGCACAGGAATACGGGTTACTAACGGTATCAAAAACATTTTGTGGAAAAACAATAGAAATCCGTGTAAGATCCTCATTGAAAAATAAAGGAACTTACTTTAGATGCAATGTTTTTAACTATGAAAAAGAAATTTTTATTAGAAAAGGTAGTTTTTTTAAACGATCACATTTGTCAATCAATGAAATTATAAGACTTTGTTTTTACTTTTCAAAAAATGAATGTGATTTTAATATAATCAAGGAAAACCCCAATATTTAAAGCGATAAAGCAATAGTTAATTGGTTTCTTTTATGCCATGAAATCTGCCATAATTATTTTATTAATCAATCTGTATTGGTAGATGAGATTAGTCGAGTTGTAGAACTTGACGAGGGTGTACTTGTCAAGAGCAAATACACTCAAGGACGAAGAGTTTCTGTTCAACGGGTCTTTGCCGGCGTAATGTTGTTTCAAAAGATTGCTTTTGTTTTGTTGTACCTGACAG
This sequence comes from Ceratonova shasta, assembly GCA_918559645.1. NCBI lineage: Eukaryota > Metazoa > Cnidaria > Myxozoa > Bivalvulida > Ceratomyxidae > Ceratonova > Ceratonova shasta. The sequence goes on along the minus strand of CAKKLC010000337.1, from coordinate 42,457 downwards.
AACATGTTCAACTTTACTTCCGATTATCAAATAATATGTACTTGAAGGAAGCTTTATATACACTGAAAGTGCACGTGTGAATAGCTGTCATGGCTCAGAAGGATATACACACAAAATTGATAATCATAAAATTGATCAATTTGTTAATTATGAAACATCTGCAACCACTAATAGAGTTGAATCGTAGTGGTCCAGAGCTAAATTAAATCACAAAGAGACAAATGGAACTCACAGGTCAACACTTCAGTCAATATGTTTGAATTTACTTGGCATGAAAAAATTTAAAAATCATTTTTTACGTTTATTAAACATATTAAAGATAGTTAAAATCTTGAATAAAAGTTTTTGTACTTTTTATTGTTGTTAAGATAGTAGTTTTTATCTAAAAAAACCCAATAGTAATTTAATACATTAGGGGCAAAGTAAAGAAGCGTGTAGATACATTACATACAATCTAATTTATCAATTTTTTAATAATTCGAACCTAAAAAGTAGGTTTAAGCCCATCTCAACAAAATAGCAAAGCGTAAATAAAGAATTTTGAGAAAAATTGAAACACATTTTCGTTAATCATTAATATTTGAAATGCAATTCTGTAATTTCATTAAAAAATATTGAGAACATTTTACTAGTACATGGGAAAATAAAAATTATGTTCATGATATAACTAAACTGGTTTAAATTTAATTTAAAAATTTTTTATCTGGGTTATTATAATTTTTTGAATTATATATATATATATATCTTTATTTGATTTATTTAAAATTTTCATATTCCTTATTTATTTACAATATTTAGGAACAACATTATTAAAAACATACCTGTCTTTATCCTTAACCTATTTGTGAATACACTCTATGGAAAATATTACTTTATACCCTCAATACTCTTCTGTATAAATTTTTGTTTTTTCCATGATTTCTCTTTTAATTATAGAAAAATAAGACATATTTATTATTATTTCTTAATGATATCTTATTTCTATTTTAAAAAGTATAATATTTCATTTTCTTATACAATAATATAAAAAATTTATCTTGCGGAGTATTTCATGTATATATTAGAAATTAAGAAATTTGTTCTTATTCTTATGATCAATTACAAATAAATTACAACAGAGGAAATTTTGAAAATAAAAAATGACTTTTTTTCTTTATTAATAATCTGATAATGATGTCACATTAATTGAAACAAAAAAATATAAATTTACACTTGAATACTAGATAATTTTGTCCCATTAAAATTTTTTTTGCATTTTACTGTCAATATTTTATCAACAATGGGAATCAAATTTTTATTAATTTAATTTTTTGTATTTATTACTTGAATCTATATCTTATATCATCATGTATATTGATATGAAAAAATCAAATAATTATTCTAACATTTGGTCTATAGTAAAAATTTGAAAAATAAAACTTTTTTTTATAAAAAGAGACGAAAAAATAAGAAATCACATAACTCCGAACAAGATGTTTTTGTTAAAAATACAACAAAAATAAATTTTAATAATATTATACATATCTTTACACAGAATTTTTAATATTTTTCCCAAACACAAAGTTCTTAAAAATATGTTTTTCTATATCATAAAAATTAGGTTCTTGTTTTAAAATGTTTATTTAATCTATAATAACCTCCGAGTACTATATTTTGCTCCATTTCTCCTGTGAGAATAATATTCCTTTTTGCAATAAATTCTTGGCATAAAATACTTAATTTGGGAACATGTACTCTAATTTTCTTTTGATAATAAGCAATTACTAATTGACTAAAATATATTGGGTGCTCTAAAATATAGTACAAATTTCCATCTGGTTTTATTACAACATTTTGTGTATTTTCCAAAAATAGTAATTTTGGAAATTTCCTAACTTTTGTCCATACAAAATCCTTCAAGGATAATATAAAAAATCTTTTGATGTCCTCTTGTTCTTGATTGAAAATCACATAAAGATGATGTTCATAAACAAATGCTTTCTTAAACCGGAATTTAGAAGGAATTCTATTAAACTTGCAGACTTGTTCTTTCCAATTTTTTTTAATTAAATCTAAGCAATATATTTTTTTAGAATATAATACGTCCAAAGGCCAAATGATACCACATAGGACAAAAAAACGATGTTTGTACATGAAAGAATAAAAATAATGAAATTTGTTATTTTTAGCAATTATATTCTTCCAAGAACCTTGATAATATTTCATATCAGACATGGAGAAATATGTATAATTGGAATCTGCATAATCTTCCAAATACTTTGAAAACATGTAAAGATTATTTCCATATCTATGAAATATATTAAACCAGGTTAGTGGTATATTGTGAACTGTAATATTCCATTTAAAATTAATAACGTCATAACATAAAACAGAACTTTCGTTTCGATTAGGTCTTAAATGTTTTCCTATAGAAAAAAAATAAAGTTTATCTTCACTAGTGACCATTGAATATGGAAAGACAAAATCTTTAGTGTCAAAGTCAATTTTTATGGGGATATGTTTTTCCTTCCAGGTATCGTAAAAAATTATATGATCAAATAAGACATCATGTGTTCTAATGTTGATCCTAGCTAATCTTACAATATAATTTTTATAGAATCCATAATATTGTTCTTTATAGACGTCTTCAAACATCAATTTCTATAATTAATATTATCTTATCAAAAACCTTAATTACTCTGAGGTAATTATAAATGATAGAATTAAAAACATTTAATTTATGTTATTTTGTTTGTTTTTTATGAATAGATCAAATGAAAAATCCATTTAAGGAAATATCCAAAAATAAAAATTTTATAAAGTTATCTATCAAAGTGATAATTTAAAAAAAGTCAATAAAGGTCTGTAATAATATGTCATAAGAATGTTTATTTTTATATTTCGGCTTGATAAATCAAATGAATACGGTTGGAGACATCTATGTTGCTACATAATATTTATTTTTCTGTAAATAATTGAATTTTGAGTTACAATAGTATTTATATTCACAGTGTTAAGGATTTTAAAGATCATAAAAGAAAGATTCTAGAGCGCTGATAATCTGAACGCGGATTATCTTAAGTTTGATTAATTTTGACAATTTTTTTTAAATTATAACAAAAATATAGATTAGAGGTAAAAATAAATTGTATAAATTAATCAGTTGGTATATATTTATTAGGGTATGTTTAAAAATATAAAACGAACAATTTTTACGATAAGCATAATATGAATTTGTTAAAAGATAGCAAATGATTCTAAACAAAATATTCTTTAAAACAAAAATGGCTTTAGGTAGTTTATATGATTCAAAAGATAACAACATGAGCATTAGAAGAAAACATAATTTAGATTTACTTGGAAACCAAATCATCATTTTAAAATTAATTCTTTATAAAAAATTCAAACAAAGTCGGTTGAAAAATATAACTTGAAAAGTCTTCAGTAAAAGACAATAAGAGAAATAAACATGAAATTTAGTGTTCAACCTTATAATAAAACTTAATGATACTAAGCTTGTTAAAACGGTGTATGAAAACAAGGTCGTCGAAAATGATTATTATAAATGTGAAGCAGGGATCTGAAAGAAACTTTTTTTTTAAAGTAAATATTCAATATATTCACAACAGATTAAATACAAAAGGCCAAAGGGGACAATTGATATTCTACTTGTTTGTACATCTACTACACGAGCAAGCTAAGATTTATTCACTCACAGTGAAGTTCGTTGCCAGAGGGCATGCTGTACGAGTTTCACGTACTAGTGCTAGGTCATATAATGATAGGCTCTTCAAATATTGGATGAACGAACAAACAGCTATGGCTCTATTAGATGAATCGAGCCATTTTATATGCAGGAGGATTCCGATAAACAATGTTGTAGAGAACAATTTGGACTAACTTATATTTTGAGTTAAATGTTCCTTTGGGTCATATTTAATTATTTGGATTGTGGTACGTTGTAATATAACAATGTTTCTAACTTAGTAATAGTGTTGTGTTATTGTGTTATTAAGAGAGTAATGTTAATTTGGGTAGTATATAAGGTATTGTGTGTTGCATATATTTTAAATAATTCCTATAAAAAATAAAATTTCTTTCCGATCGCTGGGTCAAATTAATAAATAATTAATTTCCTCGAGCATTTCGGTCCACGACCAATTTGCTTTTCATTCTTATCATTTACATTTTTTTGGATATTTAATTAAATACAAACTATTATTTTGATTGCATTTAGATATGTTTTGAAATGGTCTTTACTAGACAAATTATTTTTTAACCTGTTATAAATCACTATTTATTTAAAAACTAGTTATAAGCGATTCTTAAAACGCAGTATTCATAGTTATATTACACCTAAAATTTAAGTTTTTAAAAGTTTCATTATATGATCGAGTTATTTGTTTTAAAACAGTAACATTTTATATGATTAATCCAAAAATATAAGATTTATTGAACAGTTTTAACTTAAATTTTGTATGAAAAAGTATGATTTTTAATATTATTATTTAAACGATACATATATACGCATAGTATCTTAAAAAAATTATGCTAAATTAATTACATAAAAATAAATGTTTTAATATGATCCAAAATTATGAATTTAATAAAATTTTAATTAAACTTTTGATTCTATTTTTTTATTGAACTATTTTTCACTGATTGAACCGGACCAATATTTTAGAAGGTGCAAATATTCTTTAAATATGTATATATATCTACAAATTGATTATATTTTAATTTAATAATAATTTAAAAGTGACTAAAGATATGGTGCAAGATAAATAGTATAAAAAATTACAAATTATCAACATATAGTCCAAAAGTTTAATTAGGTAAATGGAGGGCTTAACCTATAATTTTAAAATGGCCTTCTTTGATATGATTCTTGTTAAATTACCAAAATAAAACGGATTTATTTCCAATAAACAATATTAATTAAAAACTTATACTGTTTATTTTATAATAAAGTTATATAACAATAAACTTGTTATTTTAAATGATTTAATAGATAAAATTATATCAAATAAACTAAAATAACCATCTTTGAGCAACTCCCTTTCCATATTAGAAAAAATAATAAATGAATGATTATTCAACCAACTTAAATATTTATATTTATAAGAAATATCAATTAAAGAACCAAAGATGTTCTTTTGTTGTCATATAAAATCATTTAAAAAAGTAGATATCCAATAATGTGATTTAATTAATAATGTAATTGGTCTAAAAAAGTTAACTTTTATTTTAATTTTTTTTATTTCATGACCACTACTTTAGTGATATTAATACTATTGAGTCTAATATAATAATATACATTTTATAAATTTTTAAACGATTATTATCCTATTGTATTCTTTGAAAGTAAAATAATTTTCAGAAATATTGTATAAATATAAATGTTATTAATTCAAATAATTCATTTTTGATGGTTATAAGTTAAAATTTAACATATCCATTCATTATGAGTTTCTTAAGTAAGTATTTATCATACAATAAGAGATGAAACGGCATACGGATTTTCAGCGCCAGGATTTTTAGGATATTTAAGGGACGAAATTTTAAAATAACTTTAATAAAAAAATAAAGTAATACTTAGATAAAAATTATAATATAAATTTTAATTTAATTCCAATTAAAAATCAGGTTCAAGCTTTTAAAAATCACGTCGTTTCTAAATAAATTTCATTCTCACAAGTGATAAGTAATTTTTCCTCCTTTTAAAATTTTTTTCTTAATTCCGCATAGTTAACATTCATATACTGGGCAAACTTAATCCTTAAAATCTCTACTTCCACTTGCAAACAAACAATGAACCTC
>CAKKLC010000337.1:3800-28255 GCA_918559645.1 Ceratonova shasta | reverse complement strand
ATCCAATCAAGCTGACAGAACGAACTTTTATAGTGGGGACCATAACATTAGCTTTTGATACACAAACTGATCTTCCGTGGCTCGGTTTTAAATGCAAATTGAAACTTGACTCGTCTATAAAAATAATATTGTTTTGCTAATTTGATACAAGAAAATTGTACCAAAGACTTTGTTTTTCTTTATTGTATTTTATCAGCGTCATTGACTCTGTCTATTTCCAAATGAACTTTTTTCAATGTAATTTTCATACCATATAGGCAATGGTTTATCGTTGCTAAGAAAATATCATAACCGTCATCCATCTCAGTCATAACATGTTGCCTTATTTCTTTAAGGGTAATCTGCTGGTTTACAGAAACCGCGTTTTCAACCAGATCTCTCACGAGCTCAACATTTTTTAAAGGCTTCTTTACCAAGTTTTTTATTGTTTCTATTCTATCTTCGCGTCGATAGACAAGATAGATGCTTTTTGCAGTGCTGTAATTTATCTTAAGCATTTCGGCAGCTTTTTTAATGATAAATTCCTGTTCCACTATTAAATCAATTAGATTTTTTCGTAATGCAGAATTTGTAACCTAATTTTTCTTATTTTCCATTAATCAGTTTACACAATATATTTATAAAAAAGACGAAGTTTACTAAAAAAAAGACGAAGATCACTGAAAAATGGTATATATATATATTAGTATACTTTTATTTGGTTGAAATTTCAAGTTTATTATTTTTAGTTTTTTTACCTTGCAGATTTATAGATTACTAAAGTATCTATAGTTTTCTTGATTTAATATTTGACCTTTTGTAACATCTTGAAAGAAATGTATGTTTAATTATTTTTTTTTAAATTTATGTTTTCATTATTAAAAAGCTACCTGATTTAAATATTTATGATTTCGATAAACTCTTTAATTACATATTATAATGTATAGTAACAAACAATATAATTAAATAATAATTTTTGAACAAATTGAGTATAATTTCTAAGCATCAAATAAAAATTCTTCAAAAATATTATTAGAAAATATGATTATAAAAAATCTAATAAATCATATGAATCTCTTTGTTTTGAATACAAAGGAACAACTGTTTTGAACAATTATAATATATCAAGCTAATTTTATTATATAAAAAAGCTACTTATAATCATATTTTCAAGATATTATATTCATCTGTACTTTATGAAATGACTTTTGATATCCAGATTTTTAAATATCATATTGACAAATCAAGTGTCGCTTATTAATAATTTTTTATTTTCACCTTAGAAAGAAACTATAAATTACCACTGTATTAAGAAACTGTTGGCATAATGATCACCAAGAAATGCTGTAAATAAACAATTCAATCTTATAAAATAAATATAAGATTCATTCAGAAGCAAAGATATTTTTCATAATAAAATTTTTTTTTCATTCCTATATATATAGTAATAAAGATAATGATTTTAGACGATAGAAAAAACTTTAAATTACTATGAATCATATTTATTATAATTAACAAAATGATTTGAAACATCTACTTTTAATGTTAAAATATTATTTTAATGCAACTATCAAACCAGAATATAAAATCAATGATTTATTAGATCAATAATGAATGATTTGCATATAGATTTTAGTGTAATATAGATAAAATTTTGTAACATTATTGACGAATAGTTTTTTTTCTGTATTATATCAAATTTATTTATTATATTTTATCACTTTTGTAACTAAAGATACATTCTCTACAAAGAAAAAAATATTATTTCAAATAATTTCTCTAGTTTAAGCAAAAATTATGTAAGCACATATAGATTGCTGAGATACGAATAAATCATATCTTTAATATACAGTCTATAACTATTAAAATGATAGTTTTCGAATTAAAATATTGGAATTTTAATAAACTTTAAATAAGGTAAAAGTTTTTTTGGTAAGTGTAAAGCAATGAGGGTTAAATAAAAAATTTAATTAAATTTAAATTTACCAATGTTTACACACAGAAAGATTGTTGAAAACACCCTTACTGAAAAATCCGCACTCGAATTCGCTTCTTCATTGGGGTTGATTAGTTTAGTGCGTCAAGAATGTACATCATGTCTTGTTGATTTAATGAATGTTGAAAAAGAAAAAAATAAGACATACTATTGATGCCCGTTGTCGCTGTAATAAGCCAAGTTGCAAAAAGACTCGCTCTTCACAAAAGGTACGATCTTTGACGGGACAAAAATCGCATTTAAAACGTTTTTTGATCTTGCGTATACCTTTTGTGAAGGGTTGACGGAAGACGAATCAGCCTTCTATGTGATATCACAATGGTCACAGTTAAGCTGTGGCATGAAAAATTTCCAAGATGTCTAGATGACAGTAGAAGCAATACAGGTAAAAAAATAGGTAGGAAGGGTTCTATTATCAAGATAGATATGACTCACATTTTTACATTAAAATACAACCGTAGAAGAATTTTGGTTGCTGAAAAATACTGGGTCGTTGGTTATATCAATAGAATGGCAAAAAAAAAGGATAAAAATTGTCATTCATTGAACAAAATAAAAATTTCATAGATTTACAACTCTCAATATAAACTAGGGTCACGTATGATTACAGACTTTTAAAGAGGTGACATAGGTCCATCTGATCTTGGATGTTATCATGATAGAGTAAATTATAGTAATAACTTTGTTGGTGCAGATGATAGTACAAGAAATACTCAAAATATTGAAAGTTTGTGACGGTACATAAAATAATCCTTTCCAAAAACTGTGCGATATCAAGAGTTGTTCAGATACGTCCGTCAGTTTGAATTTATAATAATAATTCAGTTAAAACCATTATGGGTCGTTTTTATCATCTTATCGAATCGTAAAAGCTTTTATTTAAAATATTTAATTTTCCTATATTTCTTTACACTTACCGTTTTTTCTTATTGTATTGAAATTTATAAAAGTTATAATTTATGCAAATTAAGACTTAAGAAACCATATTTACTAATCAAGTACACAATTTAAGAAAACAAGTTTATTTATTAACAAAATATAAATGATTTTACCAATGTTTTAATATTTATTTAATTAGTCCTTTAACAAGACAAATATATTGATTAACAATATATTTTTTATAATACATATGATTTTATCAGCAAGATATTCAAGATCATACAATAATGTTTCTCTATTGATGATTGAGTCATTTTTTTAATTTAACTTAGTTTATAAACAAACTATTAAGTATGATGTATATAAATATCTCTCTATTTATTTATAGTCTTCTATCATTTTTAATAAAAAATGACTTAATAAACAAACCATTAAGTAATTTGTACTTAAACGTCTCTCTATTAATTAATCCAGTCTTCTATAATGTTTTTCTATTGATGAACTCAGTTATTTTGTAATAAAAATGACTTCATAAACAAACTATCAACAAATTTGTATATAAATGTCTCTATTTATATACATAATTTCTTCTATCATTTTTCAATATAAGTGACTGATCAGGCTTTTTTTTAACACGCTAGGGCTAAATTGTTTTTTGTTTTAACAATTTAATTAACCTAGTAACTTCATTCTATTCATTTCCAACTACTCTTTCTTTCCACATTACCAAGTTCAATAAATCTTGATGCTTGCTTGGTAAAAAACCTTTCATTTTTTACATGATAATTTTGATTTTATTCCATAATGATTTAATATTTTGGGTGTGATATCCAGTTTGCGGACATAGGAAATTTTCCTTATGATATATAGTAAAGATCTGAAGTCCAGTCAAAAATTTAATGTTCCGGTAAGAGGGCCATTAGTCACTTATTATTGTTGCGGGTCTTACTATTCTTTGAATAATAGGTATAATTATTACAACAGTTCTGTCTGGAACGATACACACAAAATCAACTGAGGGCAAAGATGTTGCATCAAAAATGCGAAAACACAAGATTTTTGCTGCGGCCCTCTGCTAACATGGCTTTTTATTTTACAATTCAACATTGATTCATGGATCTGACAAATCCTGTAAACTCCAGCTAATAAAATAGAGATCTTTTCAAAATAAAGTGAAATTTTTTTTTACAGAAATGTTTCAATTTTATTCATCAAACTTCGTGAGACACTTAACAATTTAATTATTTGGTATTGTTTAACACCATTCGCCCATAAATTAAAAATTTTTATAAGAGTTATCAATGGTGTAGTAAAATTTTCTAAAACTCCTCGGAAACGAACACTCTTACAAGTCTGATACTTAAAACACGAATAGTTTCTACACTGACAACACATTTTGTCACATGCTGTTTTTGATTTAACAATGTTCATTACAGAAAAATAATTCAGGCAATTTAATTCTCTTTTAAAAAAAAACACTGTTTTGGCCCAAAAAATACGTTGCTCTGATGTCATATGAATAAGTAATACAATTTGTTGTTGTCGGCTTTGCAAGGGAAAAATAAATTGTTTTTTTTAACAATGCATGTAAAAAAAAAGTGATCCAAATTGACTTTATAAACAAATTATTAAGGAATTTGTATTTAAATGTTTCCCTATTTATTCAATCAGCCTTCTATAATTTTACATCTATTGATGAACTAGGTCATTTTTGAATAAAAACTAGTTTATAAACAATCTATTAATGAATTTGTATATAAATGTATCTATTTATTCATCAAGTTTTCTACAATTTCACAATTATATACGAATTAAATATTTTTGAATAAAAAACTAGTTTATAAACAATCTGTGAAGGAATCGGTATATAAATATTTCTATTTATTCATCAAGTTTTCTAAAATTTCACAATTATATACGAATCAAACATTTTTGAATAAAAAACTAGTTTATAAACAATCTGTGAAGGAATCGGTATATAAATATTTTTATTTATTTATCAAGTTTTCTACAATTTCACAATTATATACGAATTAACCATTTTTGAATAAAAACTAGCTTATAAACAATCTATTAAGGAATCGGTATATAAATATTACTATTTATTCATCAAGTTTTCTACAATTTTACAATTATATACGAATTAACCATTTTTGAATAAAAACTAGTTTATAAACAATCTATTAAGGAATCGGTATATAAATATTTTTATTTATTCATCAAGTTTTCTACAATTTCACAATTATATACGAATTAACCATTTTTGAATAAAAACTAGTTTATAAACAATCTATTAAGGAATCGGTATATAAATATTACTATTTATTCATCAAGTTTTCTACAATTTTACAATTATATACGAATTAACCATTTTTGAATAAAAACTAGTTTATAAACAATCTATTAAGGAATCGGTATATAAATATTTTTATTTATTCATCAAGTTTTCTACAATTTAACAATTATATACGAATTAACCATTTTTGAATAAAAATGACTTTACAAACAAACTATTATGGAATTTTTATATAAATATTTTTATATTTATCAATCAAGTATTCTATAATTTTACATCTATTTATAAACTCAGTCATTTTTGAGTAAAAATATGTTTATAATCAAACTATTAAACCTCTAACTTTGGGTTTTTATTCCAAAAATAGTTACAAAATCATCATGTTTTTATTTCATTAGAATTATCAATAAAAATCGTTTTTTACAATATGTCAGCTATAAAAATGTACATAATATACCTATTTATCACTTGTTTATGTATCTTTAACAAGTCGGGGTTTCTCAATATAAGATGTCACCGAATAATCATTGTAATAGTATTTTATTGAATATTTGTTACAATTATATCGTATTGAATGTAAAATATCAATGAACATAATCTCGATTCATTCTGCAAATGAGGTAGCCAGTGATTGTTGTCACCTTTCCTTCGGTCATTTTTCCATTAAACTTTCAGGGGAAACTACTACCTATATATAAATATTTTTGTGAATTAAGATTTTTAATTCATCCTTTTTCATACAACCGAATCACAAAAAAGACTGCTCACTGATAGCTATGTATTTTGTTGCCATAAGGATAATTATTCATAATACAACTACACAATTTTATTTTATCATGCCAACATTTTTTGGTGTGATTAATCTTGAAATAATTCGTGCAAAACCCCAAATCACAGTTAGGACAGTAAAACCTGATCTTCTTCCTAACTTTTTACATTCTTCGATCTACTTCAAAGCAGCAAACAACACAAAGTCTGGCAGCATTCAGTTTTACTGCGGTCGATACAATGTTTCAACAAATTATCTAGCATTAACACGTAAACAATTTTAAGTACTTGATGATCTTACCCAATGGGACAAAAATTCTTCTCAACGATACTTTTCTAAATGCTGATTGATAACTTTTCCCCTATATTTTTAATTATATAAAAATCCTCCATTTTTCCTGTACAACACAAATGCATTACACAGAGCTTGTTTCAATAAATGGAAAAACTTTTTTTTGTAATATTTTTCCCCTGTTTCCTGATAACAGGACAAATCGCAAAATGCTGGTTTACCCTGACTACTCCTTTCGTTGTTAAATTAAAAATGATTAGCAACAGTTGGGTCAGATTTTTTTTATTCTGTTTCCACCATCGTTTAGTTATGGATAGTGGAGAGAAAAAATACATATTTTTTGTTGCTCCATCTCATCACCATGACTTTTCGCGGTACGTGACTTTTTGGCACAGGACATTTTGGCGAGGCCGTTTTGACGAAGAAAATTTCTACAAAGGTCATTTTAACAATTGTGGACAGTTAGAGAGATCAAAAAATTATCGAGTATCTCAGAGGAATTGCAAATAATCTTTATTTAGATTCATTAGATCAGTTATTATTTAAAATTTAAAAAATTTTTAGTATTTAGCAAAAGTTTTAACTTTTATTAATTTTTACTATGTTTTGCTAAATTTTAAATATTTTACAGACTTATTTAAAGGACTTTTAATTTATAAAAACGTCAACCGCGCCAAACACCGCCAAAACTTAATGCTTAGGAATTCTCCTTTCTGTAGCCTTTAGTATACACACGAGAATCCTTTTTTAAAAAATATATTTTTTGTACTTATTTTTGCCTGATTCTCAGTGTTGCAAATGTATCAGTTTTATTTGTGACTAATTGACCTTAAATTCTAGGAAATATAAAAGTTTTCTTTTTTCAGCCAGTATTCTTTATTGAATAATGGTTTCATCATCGACATAACCACTTTAGAGGAGACCGGAAGTTTCTGTAGCTCTGGTCAAAAAGAGTATTTTTCCTATAAAAATTATTGTGGACCAAATATAACCTGAGATAGACTCACATAACAAGAATATCTTCAAGGAAAATTGCATTATTTTGTGAGACACGTATTGGATTTACCATAGATGTTCTTTGTATAACATTAGAGTTTCGTCTATTATAACTTTTCTCTCGGATTATATCCTTGTTTAAATTATTTCTGTTTGTATTGAAACACATTTAAAATTCTATTCAATATGGGATTGGGGTGTGTCGTTTCGTTGTATTGAGCGTAATTGCTAAAAGCTAAAAAATTTTTTACTAATAAAAATACCCTGTATGAAAGCGTACGTGCAAAAAACAAAGTCTCAAATATCGGATTCTTGGTTCAATACAACTTTTCTTCTGGTTTCTGTTCCACACTTTGCACTAAAATAATAGCAAAAGTATTATTATCTCGTTGATTGTTGTTGGATGCCACAAAATTATCAGGCTTGTCGAAGAATGTGGAGTAAAACTAATAAATTGCTCGATAAATATTTATTTTATCTACTATCAGTTGCCAAGTTCGTCATCCAAAAAGTAATTGAAGAATTCATATTCTTTGTACAATTATTTATCGTTTCAGAAAAACCTGATGTTAATGTAAATTCAAATCTTACTGCAAAATATCTCCTTTAGAATTTATATTCATCCAATCCTGAGATCTTGTAGAAACGTCTTCTATTTCGTTTTCATCTTTATCGTTTGGACTATAAAAATCTTCATTTATTGTGGTTTCACTTCCAAAAATGCTAATATTTTCATTTTTACTCTCACTTGACATGATAAAACACAAAAAATCCGTTTTTGATAAAACACATAGTATGATATAAAAAGTGACTTGTAAGGCATAAAAAAACGAATTTCCTATGATAATAACTAAAAGATTCAGTCTTTTTAAAGTAAAGAGTACATAATGGATATAAAAGTCAATTAATGCCACATGAAAATCACTAAATAAAATGCATACATTCATACACCACCTGTAAATAACAAACAAAAACAAAAAGTTGTGCCGTCAAATAAAATTCATTAAAAAAACAAATAAAGTAATAGTATTATTATAAAAAAGGCACAAATTGCATAAAGAACCACTGACTAATAAAGCATTTTATGTTGAAGAGATAAAAAACACCAATGTACCCCAATACTCAAACCTACCTTAATAAACTAAATGAGATGATACACTTTAAAGTTATAAGAGTGATTTGCCGTATTGCATACAGTATATAAATATGAGGTATATGTATTTTTTACTTTAATGTACGAGATACGGGATGTTGAGTTCTGGCGATAATGTAGTCAACTTATCACGTACATTTGTATGGGTATGATGGGTTAAGAATTTGTATAAAAATGTCTCTATTTATTCATCAAGTCTTCTACCAGACAAAATCAATTCATGAATTATATAATTCTTCAAGATAAAGAAATTTACCAACAAAATATTTAGAATTATGCAAATAAAAGTTTTTTATTTAATTACTACTCCATTATTTCATATCTATTGATCTACTATATAATTCTTTAATAAAAGTGATTTACCAACAAACTAATCAAAATTATACAAAGAAATGATACTATAATTATTCAAATACCATCAAGCCCAGCTTGACTTAAGAAAAGCTTTTGTCTTTTAATTTCATAATTTATCATATGTAAAACATTATGAACTGATAATTCCTCTTTCGATCAATTTTCAAATAAAATTTAGTTTCCCTTTTTCAATAAATGTTTTCCTAATAATAATAATTAAATTATAAAGTATCTTTATATATATTCAAATAAAATTGGTCATATATTTTAAATATTTTCTTTTAATATATATGCTTTTATTAAGAAAATTATATCAGAATATAGTAATATATTTATACATGACATTTTTAGATAATTAAATACTACCAATTTATTTTTTTCTATTTTTTCACGATTAAAAAAATTAGCACTGGTGTTTTATAATTATAAAAATGTTTATTAGAAAAATCAATCATTAATAATAATTCAAGATTTTTAATTAAAAATACTTGAAATTTTGTTAATATACATACAAATCCATATTTGTAAATATATTGAAAAATTCAACAAATAAAAATGCACTGATTTTGAAACTTTACAACATCTTTTTTTAATATTAATATGAAAACTTCCTTGAAAAAAAATTTAAAGAATTTTTTAGGAAAACCTATAACAAATATTTCCTGTAGTTATAATTCAATAGTATTATATTGTTTTATTTATATAAAATATTTTGTCTCTAAAAATCCAGGTACCTTAATTTATTGATTTGAATTACGTATTAATTCTAATATGATTATTTGAAGTGTAATTTAATGTCAAGAATAACTTAAAGTTTATTTATAATTTTGTCTTTTTCCAATTATATAAGGTTTTCATTTATAAATTTAAACTAAAAAAATTTTGATTATTTCCTAATTTTGAACCAAATTATTAATGATAATTTGATTATGGTAAAAGATAAAAACCCAAAATCATTAAATAATTATGATGATACTTTAAAGAGACTAATTTTTTTTATATTTAGAAATTAGCAAAAATAAAGTCATTATTAACAATCCAAGTTCTTATATAGTAACAATAAATAGGTGGAGTATAACTGGCATAGACCCAATATAAGTGTTGTTTTAAAAATTCAATTTCAAATTTAAACAAGAGAATTTGCAGATTTTTAATGTACTATTAGAATTATTATTTAAAGATCTTGATAAAGAAATCTGAAAGGTGTTTTTAAACCCTATAAAGAAAATATAAATTCAAGCATTTTTTACATCTTATCTTCTGTACCTATATATTATTAATATTGTTACATATTATATGTTCTATACTAGTAAGCTGCTATTGCCAAAAATACAAATTCAGTTATAATTGTTATTATCTGTATTACGAATGAACTACAAAATCCTTATGGTTAAAAAACCTCTATAATTTTAATGTTAATTTTAGTATTATAGATAACTAACTTAAGTTGTTCTAATAATACTATTATGAGAAACAAAAATCACAAATATTCATACATTTCAATTTTCAGGAAGTAATATAGTAAAGAATCAAATGATCAATTTTCCTAAGAAACAACACCAGGGTATATGCTTAGTAATAGACTGTATTTTAATTTGATTCTTCACACCTATATTATCATATACATGTCATTTATTAAAAATATTAATATATTTTATGACCGTTTCCCATTCAATTTTAGGTTTATATTAGGTGGAATTAGATTAGAACATTTATATTATCATCTACATGTCGTTTATTACAAATATTAATATATTTTATGACCGTTTCCCATTCCATTCTAGGTTTATATTAGGTGGAATTAGATTTGAACATTTATATTATCATCTACATGTCGTTTATTACGAATATTAATATATTTTATAACCAATTTTCATTTAATTTTAGGTTTATATTAGGTGGAAATAGATTAAAACATCTATATTATCATCAACATTATCATCTAAATTTCATTTATTACAAATATTGATATAATTTATGACCGTTTCCCATTCAATTCTAGGTTTATATTAGGTGGAATTAGATTAAAACATCTATATTATCATCTACATGTCGTTTATTACAAATATAAATATATTTTATAAACATTTTACATTGAATTTTAGGTTTATATTAGGTGGAATTAGATTAAAACATTTATATTGTCATCTACATGTCATTTATTACAAATATTAATATATTTTATGACCATTTTCCATTCAATTCTAGTTTTATATTAGGTGGAATTAGATTAAAACATCTTTATTAACATGAAACTTATTATTCGTTACAAATATTAATATATTTTATAACCATTTCCCATTTAATTTTAGGTTTATATTAGGTGGAATTAGATTAAAACATCTATATCAAGGGTGTCAAACATGCGGCCCACAACATATAACTTTGCGGCCCACAAGATATTGTAGTACAAAAATATAAAAATATATTTTTCTAATAATCTTCTTTTATAACTGTTATGTTTAGTAGTATCGTGCTTTAAACGAGAACTAAGTAAAATGGTCAAATTAATATGTCAAAGAGGGAAAAAAATTCAAAAGACGTCTCTGAAACAAGAAAACTTATATCAAGGGAAGAAGCTATTATAATTTTTATGTCGTAATTGAAAAAATAAAAACCGTAAAAGTTTTTTTAAAAACGAATCATAAGTTCGTCTCCGATAAAAAAAAATGACGTTTATTTCATTATAATTGTCGGTAATATATTATGAGATAGGTATTTGTCTTTTTTCTAGCAGGTGATTTTTTTAAGAACACCATTTTTTAATATAAATATTTACTGATTCATACTACATTTTGTGCATGCTAACTAACTATGAAAAAATATTTTTTTTTATAAAAAAATTTTATACTTTATATTCAATATATCTCTATCGGCACCGAACGGCAGTAAAAATCTACAAAAAATTGCTCAAGAACATCGAAATTTTCAAGAAAAGTGAGAACTGGAGTATTTTTGCATCAAAACAAACGATAAAATCATTTTTCTGATATGCAATAGTGCGATTGGTGTGCCCAACATATATAGTATTAAACCTCAATATGAACAACATAAATCAAAATATGATTATTACGAAGGATTAATGAGGCAAGAAAAGTTAAAAGAATTGAAGTTGAACTTAAAAAACAACAGTCTAAGTTCATTAAAGTTATGGACGAAGGTGAAGTGGCGGTCCACGCAAGCTACGTACTATCGGACTTGATAGCCAAAAACTCAAAACCTTTTATTGAAGGAGATTTTATTAAAGAGTGTCTTATCAAAGCCGCAGAAATTGTTTGTCTTGGAAGTGTAAAGGCATTCAAAGCAATTTATCTGTCCCGAAATACCGCCGTGGAGAGAGAGATAGCGATATGGCCGTGAATTTAAGTGATCAGGTCAAAGATAAATCAACCTGTTTGAAGCTTTCTCTATTGCGTGTGACGAAATTACGGATATTGGGGCATTGCGCAATTAGTAGTTTTTTTCCCGGCATGTGTTACAGACTTGAATATTTATCAAGAATTATTGGAACTAGTTATGATGAATTGCACTACTACGGAGAAAGAAATATTCAAATACATACATCAACTTCTGCATAATTACAATTAACCAGCGTCTAAATTGATTTCTGTAGCAAAAGATGGAGATCCTTCCATGAACGAAATTAGCAACGGATTTGTAGCATTGCTGCAAAAAAGCTACGCAAAATTAATTATGATTTCAAGATTCATCATCCCCAATGTATTCTTCACCAAGAAGTATTGTGTACCAAGGTAATAAAAATGCAAAATGTGTTGAATTCCAAAAAAAAATTATCGATTTCAAAAGATCTCGGAGTTTAAATCAACTAAAGTTCGATACGTTTTTGACTGAATTAGAAAGCGAATATTCTGGATTGTCGTACTATACTGAAGTACGTTGGTAATCATGCTCCAAGGTTCTCAAACAATTTTTTGGATTTAAAAGAAGAATATGCCATTTTTTTACACTCAAGAATCAAGACATCTTATTTTCTGATACATTGTAGTGGCAAGACTTATCTTTTATGGTCGACATCACGAAACACTTATCTGATTTAAATTTGAAACTACAAGGGAAGGATCAGATCATTACCGAAATGTGTGATCAAGTTAATACATTCAAATGTAAGCTAGTTCTTTCGAGAAATCAGTTGAAAAATAAAAATTTAATGCATTTTCCGACATGCAAAACGTATAAATCCAGTTTATGTGAAACTTTATTATATGAAAAAAAAACACGAAAAATTTCTAGTTTAAGAAATGAATTTGAAACGAGATTTGCAGATTTCAAATTGTTGGAAGACAATTTTTATCTTTTTTATTTAATTTTAAAAGTAAATATTGAATCTGTCCCCAGCGATATGCAAACGGAAATTAACGATATCCAGTGTGATTCTAATTTGAAGGCAAAATTCTCTGAATTTGGAGTGGCTGAATTTTACAAATATTTAACAGCCAGATTTGAGAACACTCGCAAATTCGCATATAAAATAATGTCCATGTGTGTAAGTACGTATAGGTGCGAGCAGCTATTTTCCCTTATGAAAGGGATTAAGTCTCCAATCAGATAGAGAATTACTGACTGTCATCTCGGGCAGTTTTGAAAATTAATCACCGCAAACAAGATTTTACCCGAAGTTGGAAAGATGGTTGCAGAGAAAAGGTGCCAAAAATCTGGAAAAAAATTAATTTTTTTCCTTTTTTTTATACTTTTTAAAATAAAATTAGTTTATCTACCCATTTAAGTCATTTATTTTTTTTTGCGGCCCACATAAAACTTAATATTAATTATTTGGCCCGTGTTGAGATTTGAGTTTGACATGCTTGATCTATATTATCATCTACATTTCATTTATTACAAATATTAATATATTTTATAACCATTTTCCATTCAATTTTTGATTTATATTAGGTGGAATCAGATTAAAACATCCATACTATCATGAAACTTATTATTCGTTACAAATATTAATATATTTTATAACCCTTTTCCATTCAATTTTTGGTTAATATTAGGTGGAATTAGATTAAAAAATCTATACTATCATGAAACTTATTATTCGTTACATATATTAATATATTTTATAACCATTTTTTATTCAATTTTCGGTTAATATTAGGTAGAATTAGATTAAAACATCTATATTATCATGAAACTTATTATTCGTTACAAATATTAATATATTTTATAACCATTTTTTATTAAATTTTTGGTTAACATTAGGTGGAATTAGATTAAAACATCTATATTATCATCTACATTATCATCTACATGTCATTTATTACAAATATTAATATATTTTATGACCATTTCACATTCAATTCTAGGTTTATATTAGGTAGAATTAAATTAAAACATCTTTATTATCATCTACATTATCATTTACAAGTCATTTATTACAAATATTAATATATTTTACAACCATTTCCATTCAATTTTAGGGTTATATTAGGTGGAATTAGATTAAAAACAAACAAGTAGTCTTTAAATTTAATTTTTGGAAGAATTAGACCGTGCATCAAGTGTATTTGTTTAAGTAAACTTTAATTATGTAATATTTGAAATAAAAGTATGTTTGTATATTGAAAAGATTTTAAATTTACAACTACACATAAATCCATTTTTACTTAAAGCTATTTCTAATATTGTAAAAATTACATACTTACACATGTATATATAATTTCAAAAGTATAATTTATTAATTTATAAAATCAAACATAATTTTTTAAAAAATTATTATTTAACTCTACTAATACTTGTATAATGAAGAATAAAATATGGGTGAAAATTAAATGGATCATCTAGTCTTGAGAATTAAATTTTGATTACTTTCAACCAATTATTCATACATGGAATCAAAAAACTCTAGAATAGCACTGTGATGAAATATGGAAAAATCGACATTCTGTCTATATAATATTAAATTTCCCAATACTTTAATTCTTTTGTAATTTGATAATAATAACATATCATTTTTGGTTGCTTTTACATTAATGGATAATATTGATAACTTTTATGAATGATTTATGAATGTATTATGAATTACATATTTCTTTTAAAAATGAAGTATTTTTTATGCATTTAATTTCAATTTGGGGCTAGTACATTATGTTTTTCTAACTTCATCATGATTTTTATTTTTTTCATAATGATTTAAAAAATACAATATCCGGTTTGAAGATTTTAATAGTAATATCAAATAATTTATCTTTATAACAAAATTGGTATATTTATTGTCATATAATAAATTAAATTCAAAAATAATAAATATGATAATAGAAAAATATTAACAAATCAATTTTTTTTGGTTTTTTCTTTGGATATATCTTTTTAATAATAATTACACATTGAAAATAAAAAAACCTAAATAATTTATAGGTCACTCTCAAACAGTCGGTGCTTTTTTATTTTAATTAAGAACCTAAAAATATATTCTTTAAATTTTAAGTCATAAGAATCTGGTATGTTTTTAAAAATAAATTTATTGAATTTTTAAAAACAGAATAGCATTTAAACTTTGCCTATATTTAAAATTTATGCATTTTAAAATCTTTTATAAAAATGTACAATTGATAATCTATAAAGAGGAATATATATCTTTAAAAGCTTTATTAGATATTTTATTTATGGTCTCTCACATATATAGGTACATATGAATCTTTTCAAACTAGATTCTTTCCATTTAACAATGTTCATACTTTAAAGTTCACTTTACAACTTTTAATATATTGTATAGTTAATTATGTACATTATATGATAAAATAATTGAAAATAAATACATTTAAATTAAATGAAATTGGATCCTATGATTTTTTTTGCATGAATATATCCATGGTTGTGTTTACTCTCGATTTTAACTTTTGAGATTTTCCGTGTAACAAATTTTGATTAGTTTACACAATAATTTCTGCTTATAAGGAAGAAAAATTTGTGTATTTACATTTTTCTTTTATGTATAATGTGTAAATAAAATTTCGATTATATAAAAAATATTCTTGGATAATTTAATTGAATAATGATTTACAAGACTTGTAAAAATTATTTAATTTTACCATGATTTCTATAATAAAGATATGTATAAGTTCAAACCCTTACAAATAAAAAATATTTTAAATTTACATTTTTAATTTTCATACCATGAATATTATATAAAATCCACATGATCCAATTTTTAACTATAAATATATAATCACTCAATATTAGCATTAAAATTACTTTTAAATTTATTAAATTAACTTGTTTATTAATTTATTTATTTTATTCCAAGACAAATAATTAATATTAAAGTATTTGATACAGAATTGACTTAAAAAGTAAAATATCTACAGAAGTACCTACTAAAGGAATTGGATAAGTTAATAAATGGCGCTATGAGGCTTTTTTTTTGCTGATCAAAATTTATTTAGAAATGGAACCATAAATATATTTCATTTTACAAAATTTGTAATTTATTTCTTACCGCTTTTTTTACCTGATCCAAAAAATCTTTAAAACATTAATATAGAGGAAATTTAGCAAAAATTGGTTATTAAAAAATATAATTGTAACGAAGGATGCTAATTACGTTTACTAATCTACATTGAGTGTATATATCTTGTAAATTAAAAGTAAATTCCTATTAGTAGAATCTAACCTCTTCATTAGTTGTTAAGAATTTTGAAAGTACATTTTTTTATAAAAGCACAAAGAAGTATGTATGTATTTATTTATAAATTAAAATTAAATAGAGAACCAACCTAAAAGAATAAGTATAAATAAAAAAACTAAGTTTATTATTTTAGAATGAATTATATTAATATTTGGGATTTTTAAATAGTCAAAATTTTTAAAATTTTAATAATTGATTTGACTTTTAGTTATTTTATTTTTCATGGATCAAAATTATTTTTGATTTCTTTGAAAAATATAGAAAAATTCTTTATAATTAATTGGATAAAATTTCTTGATGAATTTTTTATTTTATTTCATCTTGCAATTTATACGTTATGAAAATGCATTAGTAAAAATTTAAAAATTAAATATATTATTTTAAACCTTGAAACTTGATTTTAAAGTTCAATAAAAACAAATTTTATTCATCTGGTCCCATCTAAATAATTTATCTTTGAAGTAATAAATGTGCGTGATAATAGCTTGGTATAAAATAAAAATTATCAAAGTTATATTTTAGACTTTATTTTTATCTGAAATATCGCTAAAATTATTCATTTGGCATACTATTTCTAGCAAAAAGGCAAATCATAATTAAGCTTGTGAATATCTATATTATAATTTTTTAAAAAGTTAAAATGACTTATTTTATTCTGGTAATATAGTTTACAACATTTTAACACAGTTTAGTTAATTCACCTTATTGTAAATCAAAAGGTCAGAAGATATTTAATTAGAAAGATTTGAAACTAAATATGGTTGAACTTAATAAAATTTATCATATTAATGTTAGTATTTATTTGAAGATTATTTTAAGGAATTTGAAACATCAACTCTTCTATTGAATAATACAGTTAAAATTAAATGTTGAAATATTTCCAATATTATAAGCTTCATTTCTAATTATATTTGTAATTAATTGTTTTAAAAATGTATTTAAAGTCAGTATAATAGTTTGAAAGTAAAAATTCAAGAATTTTGAATCTTATTTGATATAATACTGTTAATTTGTCTACTTTGATAAAATAATATCTAAACATTTAATGAAAATGTTTCTTAAATGATTTAATATATATGATAAATTTTAAAGGTTATTTATTTAATATTCTTCATACTAAATAGTAATTTTACAAGTTGGAGTTATTTTAAAAAACTAATTTCCTTAATTAAGCACCAAAATTGTACAAAAATGACAAAAACTTTATTATGATTTCAAATTATGCTTATTTTTTTTGATTTTTTATTAGAATCTTAACTAATGCATAACTAGATTTTACATAACAAATGATTTTTGGGTTTTTTTTACTAAAAATATAATATTTTGCTACAATTTTATGTAAAAAAATTATTTATACATTAAGCTTATCTGTATATTAGTACACCAAATTTCGTATAATATTAAAATTGAAACTTAATCATAACTATTGCTTATGAATACTTGAAATAAAAAAAAATTGAATTTATTTCTTTCTTGAAAAATTATCAATTGATCTATGACACTTTAATTTTATATCTTAGTTGTTTACTTTCATCATTATTGTGTTGATAAGTAAATATTATAATGAAAATACTAGTTTATTTCAACATGTCATTATAAAATGTAATATAAAACTAAGAAACTATGGAAAATAACATTTTTAAGTCATTATAGATTTTCTAAATAGATTACAAAAAAAATTGGAAGTATTTTTAATATGAAATTTAATGATTTAGATACAAATCAATCAGTTTTATACAAGTTTTCTTTGACAAGATCAACAGTATTTTAAAGAAACATGGCAAGTTTTTTATGATGAAATTAATTTATTTAGATACAAATGAGGCAGTTTTATACTAGTTTTCTTAAAGAAATCAACAGTATTTCAGAACAACATTACAAGTTTTTTCATATGAAATTAATTTATTTAGATATAAATGAGGCAGTTTTATACAAGTTTCCTTTGACAAAATTAACAGTATTTTAAAAAAAACATTACAATTTTTTTGATATAAAATTTAATGATTTAGATACAAATGAGGCAGTTTTATACAAGTTTTTTTTGACAAGATCAACAGTATTTTAGAAAAACATTACAAGTTTTTTCATATGAAATTAATTTATTTAGATATAAATGAGGCAGTTTTATACAAGTTTCATTTGACAAAATTAACAGTATTATAGAAAAATATAGCAAGTTTTCCCATATGAAATTAATTTATATTTAGATACAAATGAGGCAGTTTTATATAAGTTTTCTTGAACAAAATCAACAGTAATTTAAAGAAACATGGCAAGTTTTTTCACATGAAATTAATTTATTTAGATACAAATGAGGCAGTTTTATACAAGTTTTCTTTGACAAGATCAACAGTATTATAGAAAAACATGGCAAGTTTTTTCACATGAAATTAATTTTTTTAGATACAAATCAAGCAGTTTTTTACAAGTTTTCTTTGACAAAATCAACAGTATTATAGAAAAACATTACAAGTTTTTTCATATGAAATTAATTTATTTAGATACAAATGAGGCAGTTTTATACAAGTTTCATTTGACAAAATTAACAGTATTATAGAAAAACACGGCAAGTTTTTTCACATGAAATTAATTTATTTAGATACAAATGAGGCAGTTTTATTCAAGTTTTTTTAAAGAAATCAACAGTATTTTAAAGAAACTTAGCAAGTTTCCCATATGAAATTAATTTATTTAGATATAAATAAGGCAGTTTTATACAAGTTTTCTTTGACAAAATCAACAGTATTATAGAAAAATATAACAAGTTTTTTCATATAAAATTTCATGATTTAGATACAAATCAAGCAGTTTTATACAAGTTTTCTTTGACAAAATCCGCAGTATTATAGAAAAACATTACAAGTTTTTTCATATAAAATTTAATGATTTAGATACAAATAGGGCAGTTTTATACAAGTTTTCTATGACAAGATCAACAGTATTATAGAAAAACATTAAAAGTTTTTTCATATGAAACTTAATGATTTAGATACAAATCAAGCAGTTTTATACAAGTTTTCTTTGACAAAATCAACAGTATTATAGAAAAACATTACAAGTTTTTTCATATGAAATTGATTTTTTTAGATATAAATCAAGCAGTTTTATACAAGTTTTCTTTGACAAAATCAACAGTATTATAGAAAAACATTACAAGTTTTTTCATATGAAATTTAATGATTTAGATACGAATCAAGCAGTTTTATACAAGTTTTCTTAAAGAAATCAACAGTATTATAGAAAAACATTACAAGTTTTTTCATATGAAATTAATTTATTTAGATACAAATGGGGCAGTTTTATACAAGTTTTCTTTGACAAGATCAACAGTATTTTAGAAAAACATTACAAGTTTTTTCATATAAAATGTAATGATTTAGATACAAATGAGGCAGTTTATACAAGTTTTCTTTGACAAGATCAACAGTATTATAGAAAAACATTAAAAGTTTTTTCATATGAAATTTAATGATTTAGATACAAATGGGGCAGTTTTATACAAGTTTTCTTTGACAAGATCAACAGTATTATAGAAAAACATTAAAAGTTTTTTCATATGAAATTTAATGATTTAGATACAAATGAGGCAGTTTTATACTAGTTTTCTTAAAGAAATCAACAGTATTTCAGAACAACATTACAAGTTTTTTCATATGAAATTAATTTATTTAGATATAAATGAGGCAGTTTTATACAAGTTTCCTTTGACAAAATTAACAGTATTTTAAAAAAAACATTACAATTTTTTTGATATAAAATTTAATGATTTAGATACAAATGAGGCAGTTTTATACAAGTTTTTTTTGACAAGATCAACAGTATTTTAGAAAAACATTACAAGTTTTTTCATATGAAATTAATTTATTTATATATAAATGAGGCAGTTTTATACAAGTTTCATTTGACAAAATTAACAGTATTATAGAAAAACATTACAAGTTTTTTCATATAAAATGTAATGATTTAGATACAAATGAGGCAGTTTATACAAGTTTTCTTTGACAAAATCAACAGTATTATAGAAAAACATTAAAGTTTTTTCATATGAAATTTAATGATTTAGATACAAATGGGCAGTTTTATACAAGTTTTCTTTGACAAGATCAACAGTATTATAGAAAAACATTAAAAGTTTTTTCATATGAAATTTAATGATTTAGATACGAATCAAGCAGTTTTATACAAGTTTTCTTAAAGAAATCAACAGTATTTCAGAAAAAGAATGCAAGTTTTTTCATATAAAATTATATGATTTAGATACAGATGGGGCAGTTTTATACAAGTTTTCCCATATAAATATAATTTATTTAGATACAAATGAGGCAGTTTTATACAAGTTTTCCCATATGAAATTAATCTATTTATATACAAATCAGGCAGTTTTATACAAGTTTTCTTAAAGAAATCAAAATTTTCATTTTAATTAGTAGCAAAATATATTTCTATAATATTTTTTAGTTATAGTAAAGAAATTAATTTATGAATTTTTAAAAAAAATTAAATACACAATTTATAAATATATATTGCTGACTTGATTGTTAGAATAAAGTAATAGTGTTATAAAAATACCTTTTATTACATTTTATTGCATTTGATTTATCTTTTATGAATTCCAATATATTTTATTCTACATGGTTTCCAAATGTTTTTAAAAATTTAATAATTTTTAAACATGTTGATTCTGTATCTCTACTGAATCCTAGAACTAAAAAACCCTTTTAGAATAATTACAAATATAATTATTGTACATATCAAAAATTTCATTAAGATATTTTTTCAAACCGATTTGAAGTTATAAGCCATAAATATTTTTAAATTTCCAATATTTTTCCAATGTAAATTCCACCACATAAACTAAAAGTAATTATTAATAGTTCCTATTTTTCTTTAAACAACATTTCATAGTGATTGTATTTTAAAAAAGTCAAAAGTATTTAGACTATTGTAGCCAGATGTTTAAGGTTCTTTTATAATTGTTCCTGCACGTATATTCTAAAGAATTAATATTGCTTAAATTTTTTAGGTACGACCAAGGACATAAATAAATCAAAACTTAAATCTAAAACCCCTTAATCAATTGTACAATTTAATAATTCTTTATATAAAATAAACTAGTTTTATTTAATGGTACTAATGATTCTATATTTTTTAGGATTTTTAATAAATTAAACTATTTTAAATTTTATTACAAAATTTGAGCCTAAATAGAGTATCAGATTAATGCTTATTTACAAATTATGAGTAAGAACAATCATATATAACTCGCTATGTAAAAATTTTAAAGTGAAAATTAACATACACAAAAAAGTTCAAAGATCCCATTTTTGTCCTGATTACAATTTTTCTTCTTTTAATAATCACTATAGTTTTAGTAAATCGTATTGCTTTCTACTATCTGATAAAACACCACACATCCAATTAAATGTATTATTTTTGTAAATATATAATTTTAAAAAGATTTTAAATAAAATATAATAATTTTTATGAACAAAAATCTATTAAATTAATTTATGGTAATTTTATAAAACATCAAAAAATCTTATTTAAAAATTTTATGTCAATATATTTTCGGATCATAATTTTATAATAAAAACTTCAGTTCTCCATAAAAATTTTCATATAAAATAACATTTTATACTTTATTCTTAACAAAAGTTTAAATCGTAAAATTACATCATAATTAAATCATTCTATTAAGATATAAAAATTAATTTACGGAATATTTTTTTAATTTATTTATTTGAAAATTGTAAAAAAAAGCTTATACTACAAACTAGGTTATTACCCATACTAGTTAAAATAATATTTAAGATCATAAACCTAAAATATATCAAATATTTATAATTTGTATGCTTAAAAATTCTAGTATAATTGATAAATTTTCCTGTTTCTTAGTTTCCTGAAAATTTTTTAAAAGTTTGGACAGTTCTGAAGACTTTTTCGCATCCGAAGATTTTTTATACAACAATAATAGGTTTTTCAGATAAGTCCAAATATCAGGCCTAATTAAGTAAATCCCTTTTACAATTTATCTTCATCTATTGATTTTGAAATTCGTTGTCTTTTTACTTCAACAGTATTATTGTAAGTAAGTATGGAATAAGATTGACCAATTATTTCCTTTAAGGTTTTTTCAGCTTCTGCAAACTTATTCTGTTTCATTTGAACACTTGCCTAAAATATATAAATTAGTAATTACCATGTTATTCTTTAGTGTTAAAACATTGTAGTTTAACTCTCCATAGTTTTTAGTGTATATCTTAATGGAAGTTTGAAAGCTTTCTTCCGCCTATGTTTTAATTAATCTGTACTTCTTCAAACTTTCCTTGGGCTTGATTTAACATAGCTTGATTAGTAAGTTGTTTTGCAATATCAGGATGGTCAGGTTCAAGTTGCTAAATTTTAAAATAAATATACCTTTTTACGAATCTCTAACGCCCTTCTACATAACAGCTCAGCTTGAACAAATTGCTTGTTTTTTCCAAACAAAATAGCTAAGTTATTCAGAGTAATAGCAATCTAATTTATTAAAAAAAAATTTACCACCAAATTATCTTCGCCTAAAATTTTCTCTCGAATTTTTATGGTTTCAAATAGGCATTCTTTTGCATTCTTAACATCCCCCTGATCTCTATAGACCGATGCTAGGATATTCAATAATGCTGCTCGATCAAGGTTTTCTTTTCCCAATGCTTGTTCAATATTTTTAATTGCGTCTTTTAAAAGAGCAATAGAGGCCTCAAATCTACCTTGGGCAATGTTTTGAAGAACCAAGTCGTAGATTGCCTTTACTTTTCCTCCAGAGACTTGTTCATAATTATCATCTTGTTGTGGTTCTAAAGTGGGAGAAGTGTTTTCAGAAAAGTCGGAAATATTTGAAATGTTACTAAATCTAAAAGTTTCTGTATTATCAATCGAATGATTAAAACTACTAACTAATGTTGAATTTTCTATTTCGGTTGGTTCGTTTTTAGAATTCAAATAGTTTAATGAAGAACAATTATCTGATTTTAATTCCATCATAAATTCTAAATGCTGAGATTTGGCTTTTTCATCTATGAATTTCAGCTCAAGTTCATCATATTTTTTGTTGATACTTGATAATTGTTCTTGAAGATAGTTATTTTCATCCGAAATTAATTTTAACTTTGTAGTTGTTTGTATTAATTGCTTTTCAAGTTCTCGAATTATTTTACAAAATGAATCAATACACTAAATTTTTTATTTTTTTAAACTAATAAAATTAATAAAAGTATTTAAAAAAAATATATATATATACATAAATAAAAATATAAAATTTAATAATATTTTTATTACAAATTAATTAAAGTATTTAAAATATATATATATAGATATAAATATAAAATTTAATATTTTAATTAAAAATTAATTAAAGTATTTTAAAAAAATATATATATAAATATAAATATAAAATTTAATATTTTAATTAAAAATTAATAAAAGTATTTAAATATATATATAAATATAAAATTTAATAATATTTTAATTAAAAATTAATAAAAAGTATTTAAAATATATATATTTATAAATATAATAAAATCATGTGAATTTATAATTTTATCAATAAATTCATATATATAATAATAAAATTAAATTTAAAAAAAATATGAAAATAGAATAATTTAATAAAATAACAGAAACATTAAATTTATATATTTAATAAATTTTAATTTATAATGATGAATATATTAAAATATCTTTTTGTATAATAATCAAATGAATTAATACTTTTATTAATAAATGAAAGTATTTTATAAGAAAATAAATAAATAATCAAGTTAATTTTTCATTATAATTGCACTAAAAATATAGAAAAATTTACATATAAATAAAATTAAAACAATCCAAGGAATTGATTGTTTTTTTTAGTAAATACATGTATATTAAAATAATAAAAAATTTATATGAAAATAAAAATGTAATAAATATTGTTTTTATTCATAAATATATAAAAGATATTTAATATGTTTTATAAGTAAAATGATCAAATAAATTTAATTTAATTTTTTATTATTAAATATATATATATAATGAATTTTTTTAATATATTTATATAATAATAATAAATTTTAT